>UELU01131696.1:0-16598 GCA_900490025.1 Megastigmus dorsalis
GAAGACTTCAACGGTCAATCGACGGCTTTGTTCGTGTTCCGTGTTCTTTCCGTGTAACTTTTCTAAGAGATATATCAGAGTAGCTATAGTTTTGATTATTACCTTATGTTTTCGCTAAACCCTCGCAAATATATTCTTGTGCTTCACAAGAAAAAATATTTATTTTGTAAAAAATTTAACGAAAGAAGTGAAACTGAGGCTAAAATTATTTCGCACCTCGGAAACAGGGAGAAAAATGTGGTATAATAATTTCTAGTTTTAGTGTAAAACCTTGAATACTATGCATAATTTCAACATCACTGTTGACTTAGTTCATCATCGACTATGTATTGTATTTGATAAATAATACCTGCACAATCATTCGCTAATAATATATATACAATACAATATTGTTCTGTTGTACAATTGTACGGTTGTAATTAAATTTAGTAGCGCACATTTATGAAAATTTCCACATTTCCGTTTTCTTGCAAAATGTATTATCCTGAATAAAATATATATGCATACTTATTTCATAGAAAATGAACGAAAACTATTCATGGTATTATGTATAGGTGCAGATTTATTCAATCACAAAAAGTATTTCGCTATTTATGTGCTCGCGGGTACATAACAAGTCCAGTTAAGAAGCGCAGCGCGCGATTTTCTTGCTGAACAGCCATCGAACTCTGAGCATCCTATACATATATATATATATATAGGAACGCTGGGCCGTTGAGCGGCTGTCTTGTTATTATAATAATGCGAAAACTTTTAAACAGGCGTCGCTCCGGCCAGGAAATCGTTATACAAATTCAACAAAACAAGCAGAGAGAAAACAATACTCGACGCATTATACAAGTGCAAAAAGATAGTCAAAACATTTTCTTAAGCACCCGCGGAGAGAAAGATAGAGAGTGAGAGAGAGAGAGAGAGAGAGAAACAGCAGCGCTGTAAACCGGATCTTCATTTCGCGGCCATTGTTATAGGAACGAGGAAGAGAGAAACGCGATGCGATAATGCATCGCGCGAACCTTTTTCGCGGAAAAATTGGCGCGTCATTGCTTCTCTCCCTCCCTCTCTGTTTCTCTCTCTCTCTCTCTCTCTCTCTCTCTCTGCCCGTATAGACGACGAGCCAAGAAAAGAGAATTGCACGCTCGCGAGGGGCAAAAAGACCGCGAGCGATGTGCCTCTACATATGTACACACAGAAGCACTTCTTATACGGTCGCTCCAATATTGCTACCATAACTTTTGCACTGTCTTGTTAGCTCTTGGAACATTAATCCCTGAAATTTAGAGCCTTCATTTTTCAAAACTGTTATAAAAGTATACTCGAAATTTTACAGGATTGATTAATGTCGTTGTTTACATTTAAAATTTTTCGATGCTAAAATTAATGTTACGGATAGATATTTGTTGCGAACGGATGCATGTTCTAGGCAACTTTGTAAATAAAGAAAGATTTTGTTTCGGGTAATTTTGTGCCCTATGCTTCATTCTTTCTGTAATTAAGGTAGCTCGAGCACTAGAATTGACCATAATTTTAAACATTTAATTTATTTAAGAACGTTTGATGAGATTATATAGTGCAAGAATCGTCAACTATGTACTTTGTAGATTCTAATAATTTTTTAACATTTATATAGGCGATAAACAAAATGAGAACTTTTAAATTAAAAAATATTAAGAAATAAAAAAGCTACCATGAATAATAGAATTTTTTTCCGTTGACGATATCAACTTTACATTAACATAATTCACTATAAAAAAAATTTATACTTAATATTAATTCTTAAACTATAGTCTCATGAGAAAGTCTTTAGATACACAAATGTTTGAAGTTAAGGTCCATTCTCGCAGTCGAACTATCTTAATGCTTCAAAAAAGAGTAATTTATTTATTTTTATCAGCCTCAGCCAATTATTTATTTGTTAAATTGAAACTCTAACTCTAAAAGATTCAAAATTTCAAGTGGAGATTCCATTTTCAGATTGAGAGTCAGAAATCCCACTAGCTGACGAAGCTTAGCTGTAAAAAGTAAACAAAGCCAAGTAGCATACACAGGCACGTAGACACATGCAGACACACGCAGACGTAAGTGAGCGTCGTGGACCTAATCTTGCAGCTCATCCTCAGGAGAAGACCCAGAGGGATAGGTGCACAGCGCACTGGTTGAAGCACCTGATCCTGACCCCCTAGCCAAGCTCCATATCCCATTTCTCGCGTGTATACGCGTATACTCGCCCATTCTGGATTATTACGCTAATTGTGCAAGCGCCGAGTGAGAGAGTTAGCCGCTGTAAGACAATAGCTGCGTGTACGCGTGCATATACATATACACAGTACTGCGCGCAGTAGCCAAGAGAGAGAGAGAGAGAGAGGGAGATCGCAACAATGCAGCCAAAGGGAAGCTGTGGCTCTCGTACCAACCCCCCGCGGGCCACTGATGTCTATATATAGATATATGCTCTATAATAATACTATTCGGAGTGAATCGAGGAACAAAACGAGGACCAGGGCATTACTTCTGCACATCGAGGCTCGCTCGCCTTTCATTGTTCGAATTAAATTAATTCCGCATATTGCATGGACCGTAGTTTTAATGAGATGCGTCTGCTACTGCGCCTCGATGCACTAGTCGCTGCTGCTGCTACTGTTGCTGTACCTGGATGATGTAGTTGTTTTTGTTGCACGCTGAAATGGGCTTAGTTCGAAAACATGAAACGAGATTTAGCTGCGTTTGGAATGAAACCTGTTGTTGCCTCTGTTGGGGATTAATATAATGGTTCTTAAAGCGTAATCATGTTACTATGCAAATAGCAATTATTTCCTATATCCTAATGTAATTCAGAATAAGTATTGCAATGTTTTAGTGATATGTAAATACTAAGCGGTATTTTTTAGTTTGTGTATAAGCATTATTCAAATCAATTGTCTGGTATAATTGAAACCTGCAGTTTAAATGTAATTGTATTTTATTTATTTATCAAATAGGAGTCTGGCAGAGTAGACTAGCTTTGACAAATTCCACTTATGGTTGGATTAAAACAACAAACTTCCAGTAGACCTGACTTACGTGTTCGGAAATGTTCTAAGGTTGCTGTGTTGTATTTAATAATACTTTAAATCTCTGGTGGGTAAGTTGGCTTTTTAACGCATGGGACGTTTAATTATAGATGATCTTTACATCATTACCGAGGTGGTGCTAGAGAATTTTTTCAAAAAATTAATCTCATCTATCTTTATATATTTCGAAAAATGCACAAATTGATAACATAGGAATCTTTTTGACTCTCCCCCTTAAAATGTCGTAAAAAAGTTTTTATTATTCCTATCCATGAAAAATGGCGTTTTTCATAATGAAGGTAAAGTAAAAAGAAAAAGTGAGAGATCAGCGCATCGGTGCCTAAATACATTAGTTACGAGAGTCTTCTTTATCCCGTGCGATTCAATGGCGTATGATTATCGTAGCAGTACCTATCAAAATCGTATCCGCCGCAGAACAGTCGACACACAGCGTCAATTGCATGTAATTACACGATTTGCTACTCGCGCGATCGCTGACTACCTGAGTCCGCGACCTCTTTCCCTCTCCCCTATACTTTTCTGTTGATATCTTTTCGAACTGCTATGAAGTGCGCATTTGTTCTGTTTTTTTTTTGTTACTTGCAGTCTGTGTTAACTGTAGAAGGCTAGGTTGGAGTGATTCTTCTAGCAATGATGATATTTTGAGTAATTAAATAAAAACATTATTTATTGAAATGCAATGAAAAAAATTGAAAATAAAACAATTCAATGTAGTCGCACTGCAATTATATCGCATTGAATTATTACTTATTATTATAATATCCTATTAATGTTTATTTTGCTTATAATTAATCTGTAACTGTATTATAAAATGGAAAATAAAATTGGATTGTATGCAAAAAAAGTAGCGAAGAAATTGTTTTATTTAGAATAAGGGCGCTTTTATGTACGGCAATAGAATTTTAATAACTACACTGCTTAATAAAATTTCAAGCATATCCTCCCAGGTAAACAGCGTTCCTCTAAAAGATCAAACCTCGAACGAAGAAACAAGAAGCCCTACGCGCAAATAGGGAAGAGTCAGTCTTAGCTTTTCCAGAAAAAAGCCCAATCTCTTTTCTCTCTTGTTCTCCCGTCCTCTCGGCTTCCTCTTCTTTATTCATCTCGGTCGTTATACGCAGTCGTTGCGCGGCGGGCATCACCGGGCGGGCACTGAACCGCGAGGATACGGCGCGAGCCGAGCACGCGATCTCGATGAGTCGTCGCGCGGTTTTTGCGGCCGCCCGTTACTACCGCACAGCATTTCGCGCTACTCTTATTAGCTGACCGATAGAGATGGTGAGCTGGCAAGTCCATCGTATCGGGTATTGAGTTTACGGCTGATTGCACCCTCCAGTCTTAACAAGACGTTTTGCTAACGATACCACTGCGTTTCGCGATCGTGCTCCCGTCCTGAATTCAAGTTTACTAGCATACTGTTCGAGTTCAAATTTGATGATTGGTATCCGAGATCGTTTATTAAAATTTGATTGGTATAATAGCTTTTTAAATTTAATTAATTCAGCGTACAAGCAAAGCAAACTGAAAAATTTCAAATCTATCGTGTCATGCATCGATGATGATAATACGAAGTTAATTAACACTCCCTTGAGTTGCTCGATAGATTGAATAATGAAATGATTGAGTTTTCTCAAAGGCTTATTCCGTTTTTCCTTATAGAAATTCCATTCTTGAGAAATGAATTTTCATTCTAGATATTGTTAGCCTAGAAATACAACAAAGTTTAAAACCCATTAAACTACATATTAAAATTCTTTTTAGAAAAATACAAAACCATCACCTCCACGCAATTCAGTGGTAACATTATCTATAAGAAGTCTACGTTATTCGTGTCAGAAGCTGCCGTTGACTTGAGTGAAGATGCGAGCGTGGCACGAGCCACTCAGCAGGAGGAGGAGTGTAAAGTAGCCTAGGGTTATTACCGAGAAAAAGGAGAACCGCGAGAAGAAACGCGAGACGACCGTCTGCATTATATACAGGCTGGAGAATGAACAGCTTTGGTTTTCAATTTATCCGCAAACAGGACAGAATATGAAGACAGCTTCATTCATAATATTACATAAACAATTAAGCTTAAGGATTTTCAGTTGCTAAATCTGCAATATCAGACATTTTAGAAAAAGGATCCCTGTACCAAACGAAACTACTATTAATACTTTTTGCGAATGCATTATAAAATGTGCAGTTTATTACAATTGCAGCACGTTCATTAAATTATTTACTTATCCCATAAGCCCAAAATCTGCTCATTTTCTAAATAGAAATGTAATTTCCACACTTTTACTGTCTCCCCGCAACAAAAATCCCTGCATCAAATAAGAACGTTACAGAAGACGAGCGGGTCATTTCCAACTAACGGCCAAGCAAGCCATTCTCTAAAGTCAACCTCTCGTCGAATCTTAATTGTAAAAGTTTGCATATCGGCCTTTGTCTCGGTCGGCAACAGCAAAACAGCCTCACACTCTGTCTCCGAGTATATAAGAAGGAGATCGAGTAATAGAGGCCTCGCGCGCAACGATAATTAGGATTAGCGGGGGATGGGAAGCACCGTGGAAGCCAACTGGCGGCAGTAATCGGCGGCAGCCGAGTCTAATCGTCCAGAAAGAAAGTGCGCGCATCTCTTCTTGCGTTATACATGTGCCACTGTGTGCAGGGCATCTCTGCTTGGCAACTCTCGAGAATAGAGAGAGAGAGAGAGAGAGAGAGAGAGCGAGACGATATAGAAGCATCTCTCCTTTCGACACGGTCGATATCCATCCCCGTGGCGCCACGCGAGAGATGGAACACCCCATTCGTGCATTATTCGGTGCGGCACCATCTCTCTCTCTGCTCCTCTCCTCCTTTGTTTCTTCCCGGAGCCGCGGCAGTTCGCGTGCGCTACTGCGAGGAGAGTCGAGGCCGAGACTGGGAAATAGGATTTTTAATGAGGCGAACAGACGCACAATTTCCTACTCTTTCTCTCTTTCTTCTCTTTTCTCTCCGAGCCTTTATTTCCGTGTACACTTGGCATTTGGGATTTACTTTTTAACGCGCGGGCATTGAAATTCTTCCCTGGCTTTTTTACCGATGGATGGTTTTCGGATTAATTAATGTTGTTTGTGTGCACGTCGTACATTAACGACTGCTAGTTTCATACAGAATTTTTTTCATAAGGAGCGATATTTTTGTAATATCAACGCATACGCGTAAAAGAAAATGATTGTGATCGTGGTCAATAATTACACAGGCACAGAAAAAGAAAGTGGTCTGGTCCGCCAGATAGACAACTTTTTTGTGTGCTTTTGTTATTATTTATATAATGCCCTTTATTTTATATTGTGCGAAAAACTTCGCTTATTCTACTGCTTAACAATTGATGTAAAATTAAATATTTCTTCCAGTATTTATCTAAGCGTTAATTAATGAATAAAACCAGTTATCTTCTCTTTAGAAATTTGTAAAATATGAAACTGTACGGTGCCTTTCATTCGCGCATTAGTAAGCGGCATTAAATTATCCCGCAATCAATTCCTGGTGAAAAGATCCTCTGTAAAAAAGAGAGAAATAGATTAAAAAGCCGCGCTGAAAAAGAAGCAAAGATCAGGGAGCGCGAAAAGAAAGGGACGGTTTGAGCCGTGCCAATCAACATTTCGTTTCGTTTCAGAGAGACGATGATATACATGTATATAGAGCGATACTGTCAGTCGCGCGCCGTAAGAGTGTAGGCCTTTTCTCTCTTTCTCTCTCTCTCCTTTGCTCCTCTCCGCGGTACACAATGGGGCAGAAAACAAGGGAAGGCGCGCACATCAAAGCTCCGGAAGTTATGGAGAGAGAGAGAGAGAGAGAGAGAGAGTGTGGAGCTGGGGCAAGCGAACTCGAGGCGCATCCGGCACAGACTGATAATCATCCGAACGAAATACTTTGTAATCGTTAATTACGGCGCATTTTTGCGTACTCGCGCACCGCCCCTCCTCGCTCTCTTTGACGCGCCAACAACTTTCGCTGCTGCAGACTCGCAATACCCACACACACACACAGAGAGACACAGACACACATATATCGTATCTACGTGTAGAAGAAGCGGATTTAATCCCGAGAGAGAGAAACGACGTCGCTAAATCAAAGAATCAGGTGTATTATACTATGCGCGTGTCCACTTCCGGACCATTAGGGCGAGAATACTCGGCTTCCCTTTCATACGCGCGACCGTATACGTTCCTCGCTTTCTCTCTCTACCTCTCTCTCTCTCTCTCTTCGACAATCGCACACGCGAAATTATTTTTTCTCTGTACGTATCGTGCCGACAAAGAGCATCCACTTCTCGAGTAGCCGGGGGTGAATATTGCGTGGATGGTGTACGTGCGCGGTGATTTTTATTTCACAGCGGCTTTTACCACTCTCTCTCTCTGTCTTGTTTTTTTTTATTTATATGTTCGATCGCGTGGCGCCCACTTTAATTGTCGGTCCGACGAAGATTTTTATCCGGATTCGAGTGCCGCTCGTTCCAACATGCGCAGTGCTGCGGAGTGCGTTACTATAGTGCTAGCATTTGAGAATTAAATGTCGGCATTTTTCAGCCGCGGATACCAATTGATGAGGATTTGCGTTAGAGATTCATCGAGTTGAGTGAGGCTATCGAGTATAATTATTTAGCGAGGCGGATTTGTTTGCAATTAAATTAGAGACATTTTAGATTTTTTCTATTCGGCTATCACAAATTTAAAAATGGAAGGGTTATTCAAGCCAATCTTATTAAAGTTGCATTGTTGTTGTCGGAAAGTTTATAACAGCTTTGGAAATCGAACTTGAGACACTTCCCGAGACTTTCATAATTATCAGTGGTCGGTCACTCTGAAATTGCTTTGAATTAAGTTTCCAAGTATGAGCAAGTAATATACCTACGTCAAATAACTTGTCAAAACCCACGATCTAGTTTAAATTTATAACTCAATTACTCGATCACTAACTAATGTTATATATTGTAAAAGTACCAATTAAAATTTTTTCTATACACATTCTCAAGTGATACATTGGTACCTGCAACTAATTTTTATAAATAAAACTTAAATAAATTTTATTCATTCTTAACCTATGATCGAATGGTTATATTAGTCGTAATAGACTGCAGTATGGTGCGTTATATTATATAGAAGAGTTTACTTTTTCAACCAAAACAATGAACCAAAATGCAGTTTCCAATACGCAATCAACTGATTGCTCTACCAATAGCGTTGATGCTAAAAGATGGGGTTTACTTGTTTGCCATTCTTTATTTAAATTCCAATCCTCCCTAAACTGCAATCAGTCTGTGAAGGCAAAATAAGCAAAAAAAAAAGGCCGGACTCCGCTTTATAGCCGTGCAATAACGCGATAAGAGAGAAAATTGCGAGTAGCGCGCGCGCTCGGAGCTGGCGTCGTAAACAAGGCAACCGCTCAAAAATCGACTGGAAATAACGGGCTTTTTCTCTCTTTCTCCATCTGACGGAGCAAACAGCATCGCAAGGGGAGGTTGGCTGATGCTGCTGCTTCTGCTGCTGGCGCGCGGTTTATCATTATTTAAATCATTCGGGCGGCGATGTCACCTCAATCGTCGTCGGGGTGAAGAAACCTCAAATGAGGCGTTCACGCAAAAGCGAGAGAGAGAGAGAGAGAGAGAGAGAAGCGAAAATGCCTTCGGAAGAAGAAAAAGTTTTTCCGTTTGCCGCGTCAGAGCTGCTCCGGTCGTTTTCGAGTAAATGAAGCGCGCGAGGCAAACGCCTCGAGTGTAGCACTGCTTCTGCTGCTGCTGCTACTGCTACTGCCGCCGCCGCCGCCGCCGCTCCTGCAGTATAATACCTTACCCCTCCGACTGCGGCATTGCCTTCTTCCCGGCGCGCGTATCTGTATAACAAACGAGGACGAAACGAGTGCGCGCCGCCGACGAATCCTTCAGATAAAAATTGATGTCTCGTGCGAGCATTTCGTTAAGAGAGAAAGGAAGCGGGAGGAAAGTTGCCGCGATGCCGCCAGTAGCTTCTGTCGCGGAGCTGAATGTTGATGCCCCTATAGCGAGAGCTGTATTGGAATATCGAGCAGCGAGTATTGATGTGGCGAAATTGCGGAGTGAAAAAGCTCGAGTGATTTTGTTGCTGATTTCAAAGTGAAACTATATTGGTTGGTTGTTTATTTCATTCGTCCGGAATTTGAAATATAGTAAGCAATATGTTTTGCGAACGTGTCGGTTTTGCTTACATAATGTTTTTCAAGATATCTTTGACGAAAAAATTATAAAAAAAAAACTGTGAAAATCCACTTTCAAATGAAACAATATTTATTTACCAGCTATAAATTAAATCAAATACTACAGTAGTATTATCTCTTTTTTGCAGTTAAAATTTAAATGTAATAATCTTCCTTTCACTCTCTCCTCTCTTTCTCTCTCTCTCACGCCAAGTAATCAACCATAAACCAAAATCGTCTTTTGTGCCAAAGGCGCGAGGGAAAATTCCACTTTAAAACCGGACACGTAGACAGAGGCAAATATTTTACCGCCTCGGTGATCCAACCGTTTCGAGAGTATTAGCCGTTCGTTTAGCAATTAAAGGCGAGAGAGCGAATGTAGATCGAGTCGCGGAGTTAATGACGTGTCAGGCTCATAATCGGACATCATCGGTGTGTGTGTATACATAAGGGTCGCTGTTATAAAAGACGCTCGCGAATAATCGCCTATTAAAATACGAACCCGCCTGGGCCTGGAATACACACCTCGACAATGGAAGAACAAGGCTCCGTCGCTACGCAGGCAGCACGATTAAATTTAATCATCAGATTTTACGATTACTCGGGGCGCGACGAGCTTGTATACATATAGTCTTAAAAGCGTAACCGTACCAGTACTAGACGACACGCCGTGAAAGATGTCCTCTCTCTCTCTCTCTCCTCTCTCTCTCGAGGAGCGAAAAAAAAAAGAAGCTCGGATGCAAGACGGATTTGAATTTCCGTTGGGCTGGGCGCGCGGAGCGAGAGCTCTGGAGAGCTTCAATAAAATCATAAAACGCAAGAGCAGAAACGGTCTCACGAGCGCCGTCGTATCAGATTTCCCTGTTCTTATTTTTTTTTTCTTCTTCTCCTTTCTTTTTTTTGTTATACTCTTTTACTGTGCACATATGCGGAGCGATACACGTGCTGGTCGTTAAGTTCGTGCTGTCTACCGTCTGCCTCACGCCTTTGTGAAAGGCAAAAAATGCATTAGCATTTTCGCCATTCGAAGCAATGTTGGTTTTCTTTCGTCCGCGCGAGGTTTATTATTACGCACGGGTCGCGGGTCCGTTTGACCCGTTCTTTGTGTGTTTTCCAGGAGTTAAAGCGCTAAAAGGATTGGATTGAAAAAATATTTTTGGTACAAAAAAATGCGGAACTATAATTCTATTATCTCTTTGTTGTAATGCAGTTTATACAGCTATTGAATAGACATACCTGATAGTTGGCTATTCAACTATATTTATTATTGTAGTTCCCTTTATATGGAGATATAATAATTGTCGAATAAAAATTTTAATTGCAGCGCAGCAAGAATATTTTAGCCGTGTAAAGTGTTAAACCAAGAAATGAAGTAATAGTCAATCCATTTGCTCCCCAGCGGTTAAAGTTATAAATAACGTCCCAAACTAGAAATTCTTGGTATATCAAACAACGAAATTCAAGTCTCACTACTCTAAAAAGTCTTTATACCCCATAGAGCCCATGGAACAAAATAAAATATCTTACAGTACGCAATTCAATCAAAGTGAGCATTGCTCGTCAAGTCCGCTTGTCCGTCGCACATCAACTGTATCGCTCGTGCTATATAATGCGCAGCACGAGAGAGAGAGAGAGAGAGAGAGAAAGCGTTTCGAATCGCGGGACCCGTAAAGCGTATATACATTTACGATCGGGCTGTATAAGCGTATAGTACACCCGAAAGTGCGAGCTTTAACGCTCCAAGGCATTACGTACAAGCGTTCGCTTTGTGGGTCCCCTAATGTAAAAGGAAGAAGCTGCGTGGCTCGCAAAAAGTGCATTTAACGCGCTCCTCCTCACTATGAGCCTACCGAAGAGGAGCACACAAAAAAAAATCGGACGTAAACTAACGAATTGTCTCGTCCTCGTCCTCGTAGTCATCGTCATCTCCACTAACTGCATATATACGAGGCTTTCCGTGTCTTCAAGACTTTTTTTCACACCTTTCTCACCCAATTTATTTTTTACTTCGTTTATTGCTTTCTTAATTCGGCGAGCGATATGTTTTATTTTAAAAATATCTATTCTAAACAATAAATAGAACAATTGGATTTAACGTGGAATAAGATAATATACTTGTCAATATCAAATAATGGATAAATTAAAACTGCTCAACGGTTTGCAGTAACTCTAACTAATTTAGACTCAGTGTATTCCTTTTAAGAAATATTACTTCTACATTTTTTATAGCGATAATAATATATACCAAAACATGCCATAAAAACATTGAGAGTAATTGCAACAAATTTTTCACAATATATGTAAACAACAACTTTTGAGGTCCTAGATAATACTCCAGTAAAGAATGACTTTGGCACATTTCTAAAATACTCCATATTCAGGGATTTCCAACCTTTGAACATTCGACGTGACGCGTACTACCTCGTGTACAGTCGCGCGCGAGCAGCAATAAAACAGCCCTGTCAGTGTCTATTAACATTCGTATATATATATATATAATACTTTATCTAGCGTAGACTAGCGCACGACACCAGTCGCAAAACGTATATACGATTCGGTCTGTCACGACTGTTTCACCCGCGAATTTCCGGTTTATAAGATAGTCCGAACAATAAAAGCATCGTGCAGGGTCGTCCTTCGACTCGCTCCGCGATTAATGCGCGCTCCTGGCCCTGGCAGCAGTTAACGATTAACGATTCATTTAGGGAACGTTTAGTGGGTCGGGTCCTTTCTACGGCCTGATAAGAGACCTTTTCGTGAACGATCAGCGACGGATCTAAATCGTTGGATACCTCTATGCGACTCTCTCTCTCTCTCTCTCTCTCTGTCTCTCTGGCCTACAGGACCTTAGCTATATAATAGTGTACGCGCGCGCGTGCTATCTCGTAATTTTGCGTAATTCCGTGCTCTTATATAGGCGAATTATATGGCAGAAGGCAGTGGCGAAACGAGCGCGACGAGCTTTTTGGCGGTGAGAGGCAAGAGACGTGGTGACGAGGCGTAGTGACGCTCGATCATTATTCTCCTCTCGGACGATTTTATCTGCACTACTCGGACAAAGGGATCTTAAAAACCTTGTTTAAGCTTCTTATGCGGATATATAGCTTGCTTTTCTTGCGATTAACTTTTGCCAAATAATATCAAATGAATGAACGAAACAAGTAGTCTCACGGTGAACTTGTTATAATTAAAAAAAAAGTATATACTATATTAAATAAGAATCAAAGAACTCGTGTTAAAAACTTTTCATACCATCGTCGAAAAGTTGAAACTAATTACAAATATACGAGTTAAATGACTGCTTATACAAGTTTTCCAAGTGCAGTCAAAATGAACACCTCGAATAATCTCTTATACAATTAAAATCGTAAAGGTTACACACTATAGCTTCCACGGCACATAAGACATCATTATTTTGTAAAAGTACGACGCCGACAAGGTTGTAACATGCACTAAAACCGATAAGCCGAAAATATGAAATTCACGATTTATAAACTGCATACTCAACTGTGCTCATCGAAATATATAAGTTTAAAAAGTTAAACCAAACTGCAAATTTCTTGGCTCGTAAAATTCTTAAAAGTTCATCAATTATACGCGGCAGCAGGAGCACGATGGGGGGAGGGGGGGGGGGGGGGGGGGGAGAGAAGGTGTAGATCGCGATAGGCGGTGAAGCGTGAAGTTTCATTATGAATCAAGCAAAGTGATTTCGCCGATTCCTTAAAAGTTCGCCCAAGAGAGTGTCGTTGAAGAGCCGCTGCTGCTCTCGTCGCTGGAAAACTTTTAAGCGCGCCACTAAAACCCTTTACTGGTCGAGTCGAGCGACTGAGGAGCATTTAGTACAGGTGATTTTTCCTCTCTCTCTCTCTCTCTCTCTCTCTCACGCACACACACTCTCTCGCGAAAGACTGCACGACGAGCGCTTAATGCGTCCGAGCGCTAAACGGCAGCTCGTATCTCCTTATCGCTTACAAGACACTAAGCGCGAGCTTTCGAACGTAGAAATCGTCCTTTAGCGTCTTAAGGCGAATCTACGATAGCCCCGGAGGATTTTACTGGTAAGTGGAATTTCTTTTCTTTTCCAAAGTTACTCCACTTGGCTTTGTAAATGTGCCTCGTCTATAATTTTTCACAGTTTATATACATTTACTTGCAATTTATTTTTGATGTACGGAAAAAAATATCATGTGGTTTAATAACAAATAATTCGAGCTTCTCTCAGCAGAAAGACTATTTTTAATGATGTTTAATAATCTTAAATTAATTCTATCCGGTAATTGTAATTTTCAAAATTGAATTATTCGAATATATATAATAATTTATGTTTTAATTTAATCCGTTAACCCTTTGTGGTACAGCGGGACACTGTTAACCCTGGGCTACATCGACTCAAGATTTTAAGGGTTTATAAGGACTATTTAAGCGGTTTGTAATTATAATAGTTTTTTGTTTTCTAGCATCGTCTGAGTCTAAAGAATGTGAAAAGATCATTATTGCGTATAAAATGTTTAAATAAATATTGTTTATAACAAAAAGGGAATAATAAACATCAATTTTTTTAATATTAATTTACGGCAAGATCAAATATTGGCTCTAGGTAGCTGAAAATTGATACCTGTAGGTTTTCGTGGTCGCTGATTACGAGTCCACTATCAGATTGTTAAATCTTGTGAAATTGCGTGTTTTTAAAAACTTCGTCCGTCATATTGAACCCGCCATCTTGAATTTTCAAGATCTAACAACGTATTCGTAAACAGCAACCTTAAAAACCCTTATACACAAATTTTAGTGGAAACCTGATAACAAGAAAAATACGTGCTTCAAAGGGTCAATATAATATTTGAATGTACATACACTCTTTAACCAATTAAATGCATATAGTCAGAACATAAAGAACGGTAGAAAATATTCATTACATAACAATTTGAGTACCAAACAAATATAATACATATTGGTTAAACATCTATTATAAATCAAAATCGAGCGACTTTAAAATAAAAAAACAACCATAATTTTGGCGTTAAACGAAAGTTTTCTTTACAGATGTAAGTAGCTCTTTTAGAATTCGAGAGCCACAGTTTATAATTTTTCATACGTTTTCTTTTATGAATTTGCAACAGCTGAAAGCACTTCTAATGCACATTAAGCGAAATTCCATAAAGCGATTAAAGGATCCAGTGCGAAAAACGCAAAGACTGAAAGTCCAGTCTTACACAGTGACTTTTTTTCATCGCTATCTCATACGAGAGATGTGGCAATACAAGTGCGGAAATCGGGATGCAAAAGGCTCTACAGAGCAACTGGCGCCTTTACGAGCCATTTATCGAGGCTTCCCACTCTCTCTTTCTCTTTCTCTCTCTCTCTCTCACACCTCAAAAGCCTCACTTGCAATATTGCGTCCACATATACACGTGCTGCATAAGCAATCGCCGCAAGTACACACTTTGTCCAAAGTACATGTATAAGTGACGCGATAGCAAAAGGGGGTACTCACAGGCGCGCGCCCTTCGACCGATCCATCGCGAATCGTGATAGTCTCTCGTAGCAGCTAAAGAGGCGACTTTTAACGCATGCCCGTAATATCGCTTTGCCGCCCATTTACCGGTCTTAGCGGCTGCTACTGCAGCAAAAGCCTACTGTGCGCCTCCTTTTCAACTATCGCGCGATTATTCGGATGTGTCGAGTATTTTTTTTTGTTTTGTGTTATTTTTGCCACGGCTAAGTGCTTGCAGTAATGCTAATGATTTTTCTACCGCTGAATAGTTCTGTCAGAATTTGATCGGATGGTAGAAGAGGTGCAAAAAGACTTTCGGCCTTAGCTGCTTTTGCATCTCTATAGATAAAGCTAAAGTGCACCTCGTGTACGAGAGAGCGTGTGCCTTAAGACGATTATTCTTAAAAAGCCTCTTAAACAATTTTCTAGCTTTCGAGCGATAGAGCCTCGGATGATTACGAGAATCGTTTTCGGGAATATTCCAGATTGACGCTGGCCAACGGCTACGAGTGAGCCGCTAAAATTAGATTCGAATAGTATATGTATACGCATTGTTTAGTTTTTATTGCGGCGTTATTTTGATTCGTAACGCGTAAAACAGCCAACGCGAGCCTGCAATCATTGCGAAATAGGCAAAAGTGCGCGATGTCAGAGGGACAAGAAAAGCGTCTAAAAAACGATCCCAATGAGCGAGAGAACGCTCAGACGGCAATTCAAATCCTGAAAAATCCCTCAAAGACATTTATGCACGCGGGTTATTACCTCGAGACGCAGCTCGCGCGAATCTCACAGCAGCCGGGCCTCCAAGGGCGCTCATCTCTCTCTCTCTCTCTCTCTCTCTCTCTCTCTCTCGTTCATTCTCTCTCCTTTACGATCCAGCGCTGCTGACTTCGCTCTCTTTTCTCCGGCGGTGCTTTATGCCCGCGCTAACAATCCTTTCTGCCCGAGATATACATAGACAGTACAGCGGCAGCAGCAGCAGCAGCGAGTTGGCGCTTATTCTCCGCTCTTTTTTCTCTCTTGTGCATGGAGACGTCCCTTGGGAGAAAGAGAGCGAGAGAGAGAGAACAACGGCAAGCCAGCCATAAACATCCCGTAGGATAATTAACCCTTTGAGGACTTTGAAGTTCTCATTCTCTCTCCCTCCAAGATGCTTGAGAAGATTGCACACTCCCAAATCACCAGCTATCTCTCCAGAGCCGGCATTCTAGATCCTTTCAGGGCTTAGACAGCATCACAGTACCCAGACAGCCCTGCTTAAACTAATTGATGACATACGTTTAGACATTGATAGAAGGATGATAACCTTACTGTTGCTTTTCGACTTCAGCAAGACGTTTGACACCATCTCTCCTTCGAAACTGTTGAGGACATTGCGCGATCTCGGGTTCTCGAAGTCCGCACTCCTGTGGATTAAATCGTATTTACAAGGCCGTACACGGCGCGTTCTATCTAAAGATCGTTGTGACAGTCGAAAGATGTATTTTGCTGCCATCCTTATGTATCAAATCCTTCGACTCAATGAACGAAGTTATTTAGCGGCTTTTTTAGTAAACACCAATCCAGGTTCACTAGCAGGGGTGATGCACAAGAACTCTCGGTGCCAAGAGTGCGCACGGAAGCCGGTATGAGATCTTTCCAGGTCCAATGTGCGCGCTATTGGAACTCTCTCCCACTAAATCTGCGCAACCTTCCATCTTTGCGCGGATTTAAGACGGCGATCCCGAAACACCACCTCGAGCTCGATCCCTAGTCATCCAGAGACGGGGCCTGTGGTCTTAATGCTGTATAGACTTACACCCACACAGGGGACAGACAGATAAGTTTTCTTTATGTTA
>UELU01131698.1:0-73018 GCA_900490025.1 Megastigmus dorsalis
TCCGTAAAGTCTAGCGATAAAAGTTATCGCGAGTCCGCAGGCTTCACCTCCATTCTCCCCCTTAATTCAGCCGCATCTGAAAAGCAAACAGCCCTCGCAATCTTCCAGCATCCATCATCCACCTCCCATCTCGCGAACAAAATAGCTACACACATCTTAGCTGAAGCCAACCGCCGCGACACGCACCCATAGCTCTCTCTCTCTCTCTCTTCGCATAAAAAGTATGTCGTGACACGGTGCCGCTCTAAAGGACTATCACGAGAGCAGCAGCAGGAGCAGCGGCGGCGGCAGCAGTCCGGTGGCCGCTGTATGTACGCGACCGGAGCGAAAGATAATATTCCGAGATACACGGCATAAGAGAAAGAGGGAGAGAGAGAGAGACTCGAGCCGCGGGGTTATTTCTCTCTCTCTCTCTCTCTCTCTCGGAACAATACTGCACACCGCGGAATAAAATGCATAAAGCAGAAGGTCTCTACGCTGCTATTGGGCCTTCGCTCACGACCCTATGTACACTTCCTTTCCTTTTTGTCTACCGGACGGCCGCGTAAGGAATGAGCTTTGCTGCGCGGCTGTGCAGTTGCACTGCACATAGTGCCAGTTTTGTGTATGCAAGGCATTCCTCAGGGGTGTATATCGCGGGGAGCTCTCGAGTTATTGAAAGCGTGTGTGTGTGTGTGTTGAACGCAAGGGAATAGATGGAGAATGCTGATAACGTTCCGGAGCTTTTGGAGGTTATGTTTGTTAAATATTCCCTCTGCGGTGTTACATTGATTGTACATGTGTACTTTTTAATCATTGTTGTTTAGGAGATAAGGATGTAATTAATGGGGGGGCTTATTTTAAGTTAAAGACCATTCCGACTGTCCTTTTGCAATGCCATTGTCGCGCATGTCGAGAGCATAAAAATCATACGGTTGAATTTATCTAAGTCGTAAACGTCGTATTATTTATAAGCTGTATCCACCTTTTTTTTTCTCTCGTATACATTCGGCTTTATAACGGCCGTTTCCTAACCCCTGAAGCTTACGAGTGACAGAAATATTAAAGATCATTTTTTTGTTCTGTCCCTTTTATTTCAGCTCTCGGTGAGACACACAGACAGTCGTTGACGATTATATACGATGTCTCGTGCGAAAATTACTCGCGAACTGTATACATATATGTATATAAGTATATCCACTGCACACGCTCGGGAATTTGCTCTCACCTGCCGGTGCAACGTTCCTGTGTTTTTTTTTACTCTTCAGAGCCACGCGCGCGCCGATTATTATTTTCCCAGAGTTATACGAGTTACGGCAATTTAAGTTATTTTGCCCGCGCGAACGAGATTGACATAATGGAAATTTACAATAAAGCCGAGTTGAACGTCGATAAATTTTCTTCTCCGCAAGATTACTCGATCCCCGCACGAGTCTATAAAGGAGCAGTCGGACTCGAACTGTGTGTAATAAAGTAGATGATCGATGACTTGACGAGGCGCGCACGCAAAAATCTAAAGCGAAATGTAGACATTTTTTTTGTTGCTCTCGGTCGCCTGTCGCCGTCGCCGTCGCTGCATTATTATCATTACACAACTTTTTATCGCCGCGACTGCAGGCACTTTGTTATCTAATTTTAATATTGACTTAGTTAATTATGAAATGGGAAGGGAAATTATACGTCTAATCTTTCGGTGTAGCGGCTACAGCGCTAATTATAATAAAAAAGAGGAAGTTCAGAGCGAGCGAGGTAAAGGATCTCCGCAGTCTATATATCGGAGAAGAAAGTTATGCGGGAGATAAATCTCGAAATTTATCGCGTTCCGCGCAGTTCTCTGTTTACACAACTTTCCCAATATCTATTCGGACAATTATTAGCATTATGATTTACTTTCAACATTTATCTTATTAAATCACGCGAAACTCATTGAGCGATATCCAATCGTTCACAAATGGAACTTCTCTATTAAAGGTGTATTTATATTGCAAACATCGAATTTGCCGCTTCGGTAGTTTTTAATATCCTTTCGGATTCCACATTACATAAACCCATCGGGTTCTTAATTGTATTTAATTTATAAATTGTTTATTAGACTCTTGCGAGATTTCCACACCGCTTTTTATGAAATAATAACAATTATGTTGAGCGCGCAAAGATCTCTTTGTCCTCTCTCTCTCTCTCCCTCTCGCCACCTATATATAATACTTTGTTAATTCTAAATGGCAGCCTTTAAAAAATAATAATAATAATCTTTTCACAATCAATTTTAAATTTGATTATCGTCATTTCCTTGCCCCGCGGCGCGGTGGTCCATTACGCGCGCAATTCACATAGTTTAAGTAGAACAGGACCGGGTACCGCAAGCCATATGCATTGGAAAGTATATAGGTAGGCAATCGAGCCGCATATACATAATGGTCTCGCATTTTCGCGAAACGATCAGTACGGCTTTTCCAACCCTCCCGACTACTATACGCGATACACACACGCCCTTATTACCGTCCCCGGTCATCATCATTATGACACTCGCTTAGCGCGACGGCCTCCCCGCAGTCCTGCGCACTCTTGATCGATTCTCCTCTACACCTTATGGGATACACTGCGCAGCATATATCCAATCTCTACGCAGGCCTCGTAAATCTCGTGCAACTTTGTCACAGGGTATAGGCGGTCGTTAACTGGACTTTGTACGGGTCCGGAGAACCAAAACGACTGGCTAGTCGCGCGGGGCGCCAAAGGACATGCGGCTATTGCGTTGGCGGATATGATTTACGGAGCGTTCCTCGCTTTTACGAGCCTCTCTGTCTCTACGTGTGTGAGTGTGTGTGCGCGCGCGAGGGAGCTCCTGCAGCCATCGGGAACACGTACGGCGCAGTTATGTGCCGGGGCTCTTCATAAATTCACCTCGCGGTCTCCATACGGCTGCTGATGCTGTTGCTGCTGCTTCAGCTTCTTCTTCTTCTTCTTCTTCTTCTTCTTCTGCTTCTTCTTCTTCCCTCTCGCGGTTAACCTAATCGAAGACGCGTTTTAACGTCCGGTCGGACGATCCCTGCACGATGAATGGTTAGCGTTTGGTGATTGCAGCTGCTGCTGTTGCTGCACGGTGCAAAAAGCATATTGATGCGCGCGTCTCTCTCTTTTTGTCCGGGATTTTTGTTTTTTCTTTTGTTGGCCGAGGTGAGATTGTCTTTGGTGGGCTGCTTACTTTTTACTTAGCAGGTGGTTTCGATTGGGAAAGTGGTGGTGATTGAATATCTGAGATGAATTTCTGTAATTTGCTTTTTAGTACTGTATAAATGGCAAAATCGCAGTTCTAAATTGAGTCAGATAAATGAAAATAAGAACATTTTTATACGATGTTAGATTGAGAATACTTTTTGTGAAATTGGATTTTAATTTTAGAAAAAAATAGAAATATTATAAATATTATTGTATCGTAATAATATTCGAGTCATTAATTACAAGATTCTTGCTAAAACTGTTTTTATTTTATAAATGACTTTCAATATTTCAATTCCTATTCGACTTCTTAGATCTTAGATAATTCTAATGGCTTTATTAAGTAATCATTGTTTTCAATTTTTTTGCCTTCCATTGAATGTACTGCTAATTTCATTCTATACACACAAACGAAAAATCAAAGAAGAAAAAAAAGTTAAATGAATTCTAATTTCGAAGAACGAATTAGACGGTCTTTGTAACAAGACTGCTATTGTCTCTATTATATCTATCCAAGAGTCCTTATAGCTATTCAATCTCTCCACGCATTATTTTTTGTCCGAATCCCAATCAACAGCCTCTTTAATACACCTAGGAAACGGCACTCGCCGAGCGACGAAATTATCATTTTCTGAATAATAATCGTTATTTACCGAACGATCACACCAGCGCTCGGCGGACAAAAAGCGAAAAACTTACCTAGTCATTTAATTCAAATGCCGCGTCTTTACCGAACCGTATACACACATACACTCGAGAGATGAAAAAAAAGACTCTTTCCTATCGTCATCTTCGTGATCTTTTAACGTCTCTTTAACTCTCCGCTTATACAAAAAGCCTGACGCAACACCTAATGCTCATTTAAAAACATTCCAACGGAATATACATACACGAACAGAGAGAGAAAAAAACAACAAACGCACCATAAAAATCTTATGTACTCGCAGCCAAAGGACCATGAACTCATCTTCCCCTCGCTCACACGCTATCATCCGCGTAATGCCTCGTATATACATCTATATCCATATATACATGTACGCAACAGCACATCACAAAGATCGCAGTTTCATTCGGAAAAAACGAGCTATAAGCTGGTCGTCGCGTTCAGCGCGCGAAGCTTCGATCGATCATCTTTCTCTGTCTCTCTCTCTCTATACCAAACTCTTCTTTCTCGCCAAACGATGTAAAAAATTGTACGGGAGAATAATGCCGCGGCGCGCGAAGCAACGACGACGACCGCAACGATCCGGCCGACGATAGAAAGAGAGCATCAGCAGCAGCAGCGCGCACACACACATATTATATATGTATCTATACATGTATAGAGTTCCACGCGCGGCGTATATATGCACGTCGATCGTTCGTCAAGATATACAGCGCGCCGCGCAGAGCAGCTCTCTCGCGAGGATCAATTTTTTACATCTCTCGTCCCATCGTACATTTGCGATATATATTTCTCTCTCTCTCTCTCTCTCTCTCTCTGACTCGTATATACATCCTATGTAGCGGTACTTCCAACCCATCCGCTCCTATAAGCGCGATAATAATCGCTCGCGCTCGCTCTCTGGCCGCGATCTCCTTCCCTTTCCTCTCTTTCTCTCTTCTCTCACTGGCTCGCTGTGCAGAAACGTTCGCGCGTCGCGCGGCTTTTGCCAAAGCGAGACGGGTAGAATGTTATAATGCCGGCAGCAGCCGCGCGCGGCGAAGATCGCGGAGACAGAGAAACGCGTATAGTCGACTAATTTCGAGCCATTAGCATAATATGGCCGGAGCGATGATAGCTGCATAAAATTCGACGCGTAGAAGCCGGTACGCGCCGACCGAGACAGAGAGCGACAGAGGTAGAGATCCTCGATCGTGCGTCTGTGTATGTGTAGTAGACGTAACGGCTGACGTCATCGGGCTTCGCTCCTTTACCACCAGTGCATCGCTGCACGCGTCTATGCGTGTGTGTGTGTGTGTGTGTGTGTGTGTGTGTGTGTGACACCAATCTGGAGGAGCGAGAGAGTTGCTTCCCCCTTTTTTGTTGTCCTTATTCTCATTTCTCGAGGGCACACTTCTTTTTGTATATAACTTGCGCGGCGAGCGAGTGCAGTGCACTTTTGAGATTATCGAAAGGGAACACTTTCTCCTCGGTGGTTTATATGGGCGTTGCTTATCTCGCCCGCCGAGACTGGAGAGACTCTCTTTCTCTCTGCAGCTGCGCGTGGGTGTGCGAACCCTGCTGTGGGATGGACACGCGATTTTCGAATTTCTCAGATTAGTTCTGAATTTGTGTATGTCGTATAAAAGAGATTTATGGGACTTGTCGCTTATAGGGAGGATTTATTATTTGATCTAGGAAGTTATCAAAGTAGTGATTAAAGAAAAATAAACTTTGGTCCATTGGACGATCATAATGCGAATAAAGACGATTTATTGTAGATAAATTGGTTTTTTGTTCATCGTTTATAGCTATAAAACAATTTATTAGGAAAAATACAGCATAAATATATATAAAAATTGATCGTAATGCCTTTTTTTTATCTGTGCGCCGTATTCTACTCATAACTGAAACGGCAATAATTCTATTTATTGGATGCATTATTTTTATAATTGTCCGTGCTCAATATGAAAATAGTCTTTTTTTTTATTATCGGTCATTCGAGAAAGCACAGAGAGAATAATATCCTCGACCGCTTAAAATTAATCGCCGCGGTGCAATTAATCTTACCATCTATACATAATTTTTACATTTCTTATACGCACGGATGGTCTTATTAAAAGCGGAATATTGATTATCCACGATTATAACTTCGCGTTAATTGCGCGCGCGCAGAAAAAAATCATCTATCGCTGCGCGCTGATGCAAGTGCAAAAGAAATTTTCATCGCGGCGCGCAAAATCCGCTTCGGCATCGCTGGGGCTCCTCCTTTTACAATGGAAATATGATCGATGAGAAACACGAAGTGCTTCCAGTGTGCACCGCGCGTTTTTTTCTTCATTTCCTACAAATCGTTACGATAAATTTAACGAGATATATACGTATACACGCTTACATAAACACCTCTCGCGCGCCTTGTTAGAAAAGAAGAAGCGCCGCACGCAGCGCAGCAGCATCTCCAATTTAAATTTCCCCTCCGCTGGATAACACAACTCCGAATTCAAATTTTCCGTGCAGGTATCGCATCATTGGCTATATATAAAGATCGACGCAGATACTCGCGGGTAATCGATACACCTCGTGACGCTGTGTGCGCGTGTGTGTAAAAGAAGGTAGGATTTCTTTAGTCTCGCGGGGAATTAGCATGAATAAACACGTAATATAACTCGGCATATCGACTATGCGAATCGCCACCATATAAATATAATTATATTCCCCGAGAGTCATCCAAGGATGCGCTATTCGCTCGAAATTCGACGTACTTAGAATAATACTCGCAATCGAAGAAAACGAGAGAGAGAGAGAGAAGGAAAAAATCACGAGCCGCGACTCCATCGAGACAGCAGTTCCTAGAAAATAGACGCGAATATCAAGGCGAAATGTTTAATAGTGTTTGCATTACAACCTCGTTCATTACGCTCGTATAGTGGAAGAAGAAGAAGAAGAAGAGGCGCTCTGCAGCAGCCGCATTGTTCGCCGCTGATATTTTCAAGTGTAATTAGAGGCATGCGTCGGACTAGCGTGTAATTAGCCTCGGCGCCGCCAACATCTCCTCCTCCTCTTCCTCCTCCTCCTCCTCAACCTCCTCTCTCGCTCTCCTACTCCTTTGTCCCGCGGTCGCGCGCGCGCCTGTGCTCTATGCCTATGCCACAGCAGGTATATACCTGTGTAAAGCTGCTCCTGCTGCTCCTGCTCCTCCTGCTTCGGCTGTTGCTGCTGCTGCTGCTGCTGATCCTTGACCTTGAACAAGATGATTCTCCGTCTCTGTCCATTGCGCCTGCACAGCTTGTGCACCAACGTGATGTATTATGTTTCGTGTGTGTGAGTATTATATAGTTTTTCGGCCGAATGGAATTTCAGATTTTTTGGACGGACTCTTTTACTTCCTCGACGGGATATAATTAGACGTTATCTCTTCCGCGAGATCTTGCCTTACCTTATATGCCTTTTCTTATATATTAATTGTACGCTTTGAGTTTGGTTGTGTGTATATAATCGTTTTTAAATACTCGCATGTATGGACTGTAGTTTTTTCAGGCCGACTGGATATTTGTTAAGTAAAGGATGCGCGCTTGTTGCGCAATCGTTGAAATGTACAATTGGACGGATTAATTTTACCCTTGTTGAGTAGTATTTTTTTTTCTGTTGTTTTTTTGTTGAGTTATACCAATTATTCCGTGGTTTGTATAAATATGCGAATTATAATAGTTAATGTTTGAGTTCCATTATTTTACAATGACGATTAGAGAAGGTAAAAAATGCGCGAGTGTAGAGTGAGTGTTAAATTTTGAATTAGACTTTTATTATAAAGGAGCTGCGGGTGATTTATTGATTAAATAATTGGACGTAATAACTCGGTAGCGGGCATGATTTATATTTTTTCTAAAAATATATTTAAGTGTAATTCGACAGTCCGCATTGTTTTCTCATCACACCTCGGACAGAATTATATAACTTTAATATGAGGCTTTGGGTACTTACTTATATATACTCGTGCAAAAAAACTAAACCTACTGAGATGTAGTTACGTAATTTTATTAGATTTTGAAGTATAAGAAACAGCTGGTTTCTCGAAGACTGACGTCTTGCACTGATCAACATCGGAATAATAACGTTTATTATTGTCTATGTCAGTAATACGAAAATGGAAAATGTTTAATTCATGATAAATAAAAAGCATCTCGGGAAAAAAAAAAATTTACAAGTATAACTATGATTTTATTAGGGACTGACACTTCCGCGTGTACAGTCGACGTGAGATATTATAATATATTGTAAAAATTGATTTAAAAAAATTACAGTAAAAAATTTTGCAACTCACTCGAACAACTTAATTATTTTACACCATCTGAAATCATGCGTGAAAGCTTTTCAATTAAACGTTCCCGTCTCAACCAAACTATTATACACACTCCAGACACTAAAAAAAAACGTATACGTACGTTAGTCTTCCATAATAGCCGTAACATCCCTAAAAAAGGCCCATAAAATCGCAGTCTCGCCACTCGCAGACTTCGTAAAGTTCGAAACCCGACATTTCTTTTTTACACTCGGTGCACACTCACACACGTACATATAAACTTATACCTGTAAAGATTTAACAAACGCGAATGAGGCGAGGAGAGCAGATAACGGTACACGACCTATAATATAGCCGCGACGAAGCAGCCGCAGCAGCAGCAGTCCACATCTCTTCCTCTCTCTTATTCAAGTGCCACACCGGGCGTATTGTATTGTGTCGAGTTGGCTGCGGCTGGCGCACGTGAGAGTCACGCCAAGATCAGTGACTCGGTTGCTTTTAAGGTCACCCCATTAAACGGGCCGCCCGGCGCATGTTGACGCCCGTTTAGCCGCGGATGGGGAACGGAACTCGACGATGCGCGCACGTACCGCGGAATATAATATGTATATTTTTCGACGACGCAAAAACTTTCACGGATGTATATGTACACACACGGTTTATCGGTTGATATTTGAGACGCGTGGAGTATGGAAATATGAAATGAAAGTGCGCGTGCAGCGCAGCTGTGATAAGAGCGTGGAAAACCGATTATGAATCGGGACGCTGCGATGCATTTGCGAGGCGAAGAAAGCGATGTGTATTTTTGCGTTTTAATATGCCCGATGGAGATGGCGAGGAGTGCGGATTTTATTTATTTGCGAATAGTTAACCTACTTTTTTAGATCGATTTTTTAAGCTAATGGTTATTTTAATGTGGAATTGGTTTTAAGTGTTGTTTGCATTCCAATTATTTCACAAACAAAACAGTTAAAAATATTGCTCAAAGTTATTTTATCTCGAAAAGTATATTGAGCATACTATAATTAAAATTTGATTATTAAATCCGATGCTGTAGCTCTTATAATATGAAAATCTTAATTGAAAATATATTTAAATTAACTAATTCTACGAACTCTAACACATTAGATATCACATCATAAGAAACACGATCATACGACCGACACTCAACCTTGAACCTCAAATTCCAATTTCCTCGAACTCGAATTACCTAAATCGGCCAAAGCCCTCGGTAGAGGATCCCCAACGAAAGAAGAAAAAAACGAACTGTTCATCCCAAAACTTAATAGCTCGCCCTTTCGTTCTGTTTCATATATATAGAGCGGGCGGAATTTGACGAGCGTCAGGCGCGCATGTCCCTGCAGACGGAGTCGCCCACTGCCAAGGCCAGACGCGAGCAGGCGCTACGCAACATCCTCGTGGCGCGTAGACGTAGAATCGTACGTCCGAGGGGCTCGGTCGAGCCCACGATACCGGCCTCACGGAGATCTTCGGCCGCGATGAGACGGAGACCCGCTGTCAGGGAGGCTCTCGTTGGCGATGTGCTCGAGATGCAGGAATCACAGAATGGACTCTACGTCACTGTGCCCGAACAGCAGTCTGTCAATGATACGCATGAGATCGTTATTGAGACGCTTGGTGGGGGCAGTGCTGGGTAAGTGCTTAAGTATAGAAATCAGAGTTTTTTTCAATTGCCGCGTCAGAAATTATATTGTATTTCAAGGATCCTGAGGAACTTGTCTTGCTTTCGTATTCTTCCTACACTTTTGACAGTATGAATTTAAAAATTACAATTTAATAAATTTCAATACAAATGGTTTTTTTTTTGAACAATTATCTTTTGTAGCATTAAAAATTCGATTTTACTTCTTTCACATTGATATAATACATCGTTTCAAAGCAGTAAATTCGAGGACATCGTAATGACTCTTTCATTTCGTCGCGATAACGTGTTATTATTTTCTAAAAAAAAAAGAGCATCATATGGGCCCATAAAAGGTCTCACTGTCACTTTCCCCTGTTGCTCTGATATATCAGGAGTAGCGGCAGCGACAAGCGCAACGGGCAGGCATCGAACTCGACAAAGCCAAACAGGAACAATGGCTCGATGGAACATCGTGGCAAGAAGATCGTGGCGATGCCCGCCTCCCTGTACAATCACTTTAGGCCCGTCGAGAGCAACATCCCCATCGAGGACATGTCCCAGTTCCTGTATTTCGGCCAGAAGCTCCGAGGAACCGGTAAGAGTCCTTCCTCATGCTTCTTCTTTTTTTTTGTTCCTTTTCTTTCGAAAGTAGTCTCAAACAGCTGCGCGCACGCTGCTTTTACTCTCTTTGTGCATGGCAGCAGCGGTGCTACCGACTTCTTTTTCTCGGGGATCTTAATGATTTGGATATGCCGAGAGTGCGGGGTCGTGTTTGCGGTACTTTCTACAATTTGTTTTTTGACGGTAATGCATTATAGCGTGTGTGTGATACGCAGGCATGTGCGAGATCCTCCTTTTTTCCCTTTCTCTTTTTCGACGAGTAAATTATGTGTCGGGTTTTACTTTCAGTTTGGGTTGGATGAACATTTTTCCTGCGCATTAATTGAGTCTCCGATTCTTATTTCGAAGCATTAAGAACCGGAAGAAAGGATTATTTTGTTAAGATATGAGAGATATTATTCTGCTTTTATTCGGCTTGAACGGGTATCCGAGAAATTCAAGTTTAAGTGTCCTTAATTTGGAACTTGTTAAATCATTTTACGATGTTTACTTATGATCTGACTCGACGCTGTATTCAATTTTATGATTGGAATTCGGATTTTAAATTGTAAAACTTGGAATTCGTATGGAAAGTACTGATATTTAGTTCAAATTGATTTTACATGACAAAATGTTTTAGAATAATGCAAAGTATTTCGAATTTCAAATGAAAACTTTAAGAACTACAAACTGATATTCATAATTATAAACATAAAATATATTGAACTACTTTCAAGCTTATGAGAGGAGTCCACAATATCCGGATCACGGATGTATCTCAAACTGCAGAAATTATTTGGTCCGAAAAACGAATCCCACGTTTCAGGATTGGATCTCTTAGGCCTTGAGTTTTAAGATATTCACACACTTCTAGACACGCTATATATTTATATACACCTTGCATATAGATATAGAAACTATGCAGAAAACCAATCTATATATATAAAATGATCATCTTCCAAATTAAGGGTCCACGAGAAGAAATTCTACAACAGAGTTGTTTTTTTTTGGGACCAAAAAAGTTTGGTTCATCGCAGTTTGAGAGGGGACCCGGATCCAAAGGGTGTGAATTATCCTTGTCAGTGTTAATTTCTATGCTAAACAGAAATTTTTGTGAATAGTACTAGTTTAGTGCCACTCAATAAGCGTCGAAATACAAAGTAAATTTCGAAATACCAAATAATACTGAAATACCGGTGTTACTTTTCATGCAGAATATAAGAATGTGTTTAAATTAAAATTGAAAGTAAATAATATATTTGTTTTTTCAATAAATACAAATTCTTGTATAAAGTAATTTTTTAACTTTTGTGTGATTTTGTATTACTACATATACTGTATTGCATAGACGAAACTATTTTTCTTTTCAATTTTTTGTGTAAAGAATATATATTTTTTTTTAATGAGAAATGGAATCATCTTTTTCCATTAATTTCTGTTAAGCAAGTATCTTTTCAATTGAAATTAAGTGAAGTAAAAGTATGTCCCATGTTGCAATAATTTACTTCATATATTTACTATCATCAGTTATTGAGATACTTAACTGGTACTGAAGTTTACATTTATTACTGCAATTGCAATATTTCCATCTCTACTTTACAGAGTACAAAAATATGTGAAAGTATAAAGACATAATGTTTCTTTTAAAAGTAAATCATGTGTATAAGATTTATTGATAAAGTTTTAAAAAAATTTCAATCGTAGTATTTATTAATGTTCAAATCTGTTTTTCAAACTATGGTTCATTCTTTAAATAGAACAATGTGAAAAAAAAATTATTAAATCAATTCCAATGCAATCCAAACAATTTCCTGCATTTTTCAAACGCTCCGAACACAGGCATGGGCAAAGACAGTTCACCAGCAAGTCCCTCTCCGAAGAAGCTTCTAGCCGGCCTAGAAGAGATCCTCGACGACGAGATGAACAGCGTAGACAAGACCAACAGCCTTATTAGCGCCAAATCAACAAAGATGCGTACGACGAGCTTTCGGGAGCATACGACTCGGCCCGCCTGTCCGGACAAGGTGGCCGAAGCCCGCGGCAACAGCATCAACGCGACCAACGCGCAAAAGGACCTGATAAACGTCGATGCCTCGCCGGCGAATCTTCGAATCGTCGTCACCGAAGCTACGACGACGACTCCATTCACGAGCAGCTCTACGATCACTGCCGCGTCGTACGCCAGTACGACAGCGACGACGAGTTCGGTAAACGCGACGACTACGACGACTATGTCGACGTTGGCAAGTTCGACGATCGGAAATTCGACGACGAGCAGCACCACGACGACGGAGGAAACGCCGAGATCGAGGAACAAGGTTTGTCGAGCGATAAGTTATTGACCTATATTTACAATAAGATCAGTTATTCATTTTTTCGCGATCTTTTTTCCATTATGTTAATATTTTATCATGTGTTTTAAAAACCGATAAGCAGAACATTGAACTGTCAATATAAAATGTTGAACATAATAATGCAAGCTTAAGAATATAATTTTTTTCATAAATTATAAGAATAAAATAAAAATACTGCAATTGAAAATGAATTTTTCACTAAATATTTTCATCATACAGTAAGAAAACTATTGATATCCGTTGTTAAAAGACGAGCCCGTAAAGTAAATTCATTGTATGCAAAGTATTTCAACAAGAAAATAACATGTCTAGCATAAGAGCAAATGCGAAACTCCCCCCACCTTCGTAAAAAAAAGCCTTCGAAACACCCCTTCCAGTACCACCCATTACAAAGCATCCCCACCCGTGTCTGTACAGCAGAAAAAGTCGCGCTGACTAATAACCTTTCATATCGATAACTCGGCCGACCCATCGCAGGAACAGCAGCAGCAGCAGCAGCAGCAGCAGCACGTGAGCGAGGCACAGTCTCCGCCGCAGTCTCCACCGCAGCAGCAGCCGCAGCAGCAGCAGCAGCAGCAACAGCAGCAGCAGCGTCAGCGAACCGCGTTGCGCAACTCTAACGTAGTCGCGGAGACCGGCGGCGTACCGATCACCTCGTCCTCCTCGCCGGCTGCTTCTCGGCTCAGTGCCGGCGCGACCGTCGAGCAAGCCGCAGCTGCTCCGCCAAGCGCTCGAGCCAACTCGCCAGTCTCTCCAGTCGCGGTAGCGCAGCCACACCATCACCACCACCACCACCACAACCACCACCACCACCAGCAACACAAGCAGTCGAAGCAGTCGAAGCAGCAGCAGCAGCAGCAGCAACAGCAACAGCAGCAACAGCAGCAGCCAGGCTTTACGATCAGGTGGACGGACGCGAGGCCCGCGAGCCCCGTAAGTAAGAGGCGCAGGCTCGCCGCAGCAGCAGCGGCAGCCGCCAGCAGGCGCCGCGAAAAGTCCGCCAGAGCGATGGACGAGCAGCAGCCGACGACGACGAGCCTCGGCGCCGATGCCACAGCCGCCAACACCGTCAGTCCCGAGCTCCCCGGGCCATCCTTCCCAACGCCGAGCCCCGTACCCCCGACCTCCTCCGCGAGCGGCAGTAGCAGCAGCAGTGCCAGCAGTAGCAGCACTACCACTGCGATGCCCGAGACGACGACCACCACCGAGCTCGAGACCACGACCACGATCGGTAGGATGCTCGACCCCTCGGAGGTGCAGAAGATGTACAGGTCAAGCAGCACCACCACCACGAGCAGCACAGCCAAGCCGGAAGCCAGCAGCACCACGAGCGCTCTTCCCTCCACCGAGTTAACCGAACCGGTGGCCACTACCTTGATCGACGCGACGAGTACGACCTCGACGACGAGCACGACGACGGAGAAGCCGATCAATAGTAGCAGTAGTAGGAGTCCGGACAGGTCGCCGGAGGTACGAGGGAGGAATTTGGCGGACAAGGTCAAGGCTGACGACGTCCTGCCGATCATGCAGCTCTACAACACTTCGAGCATGTTCAACGCAACGGAGACGTTGACCAGCGCGACGAGCAGCACAACGACGAGCAGCACGACGACGACGACTACGACGACGACGACGACGACGCAGCCCCTGCCTACCGAAGTGTTCATGGACACGACGACACCGACCGCAACCACAACGACGACCATCATCGAACCGATGACCGAACCCTCGACGACCACTAGCACGACCGCTAGCACGACGACGACGACGACGACGACGACGACGACGACGACGAGGAGGCCGAAGCAGGAGCGACAGAGTACCACAGGCTCGCCACCGCGGCCATCCTTCAATACCATCAACAACAGGAACGGCAACAACAACGAGAATTACAACAACGGCAACAATAGGACGGGATCGTCGGCGGCCAAGCCGCACAGGCGCGAATTCCCCGGCGAGTTCAACGGCTCGGGCTATTATCCGCTCGAGCTGAATAACAACAATATCAACAGCAGCAGCGGTGCAGGTAACAGGCAGTTGTACGAGCCGCCGGGATACGTGACGGTCGGTACGCGCGGCGAACCTGTCGTGAACATTAGTGAAGTGATATCGAGGAGGCACGACGGCGACGCACTGGCCAGTCAGGAGACCGTCGCCGTCGTCAGTTACATCTTGGCGACTCTCGTCGTCTTTCCGATTGCCGTTGGCGTTGGACTGATACTGAGAAGACTGATACTTAGGAATCGTAAGGTGAGTGGCGACTCTTTCGTTCTCTTTTTTTCTCTCTCTCTCTCTCTCTCTCTCTCTTTCACTCTCTGTCTCCAGCTCTCTGTCTGCTTGCATTTCTGTTATGCGCGTGAGGAAGGAATGGCAAAATCGCTGCGAAAGGCGAGTGCGTTGATTAGGGGCGATTAGTGAAATAGAGGCCAATGTTGAAAGATTTAAGTTTCTGACTGAGACTGCACAGAGTTGTTATTTGGTAACGTTTCAGTTCGCACGATTTACTTTGAATGATTGCTTTAATTTTATTTAAAAGGTAAAAATGAATGGATATTGTTACGAAAAATTGAAGCGGGAATTCCTATAAAAAGTCAGTAATGGAAAAAACATTTATTTTGTTAAGTAAAAAATAAGTTTTTCAATCTCAATGCCAACTTCTTTTAATAACTAAATTGTGAAAATCACGTGTTAATATACAAATCTAAGTTGGAAATTAATAAAAAAAAGTTATAGCCAGTATTCGTGACCGTAGCAATAATATTTCAAATTTATTTAGTGCTAATGGAAACTTTCAAATGTAATAAACAGTAAGTGGAAAGTTTTGCTTTTTTTTTATATTTTCCACAAATATCATTTTGAAAAAAGAGAATTACATATAATTACATATATTGAACATTCTAAAATATCACATAAAGAAATTAACACGAATACGCTGAGGCTTATGTGTATTAGTTTACTGGTGCACTCACTCCGCTAGAAACTTTTTCCGTCCATTCAAAGTGTCCATTAAACTGCTGTGAATACTAGATTTTTTTCTAGCACGTTATTTAGCTTTTACTCGGAGTGGCATTTCAATGTGTGATTGTGCACGTATTTTTCTTAATTTCATTGAATCGCAATCCATTTACTCAAGAAAATCGTCGCTTCGAACAAAATTTACCGTGAAATTCGTAAAATGTAGGTGTTATACGTAAATATCCTAAAATATATACCTTCTGGTCACGTTTATTTTTTTTAGTGCAACCACTTGCATTAGAGGACATATTTCGTAAGTAAGCTTCCTGCAAAAGCATTTCCTGCTTGCACCTCGGTTCACATTTAAATAAAACACAATTTTTAAATATTATCCATGCTTTGAGCTCTTCGTTGAATAATACATTTTTATCTTAAACAGAAGCAGTTATAGGATTATACTATAAGTACTAACAATATTTTTGAAAAGTTGTCAAATTATTTTTTATGATATTCATATTGGAAATGTACAAGCTAACGATAAGGCAATCGAATGCGCTTTTGATACACAACCTTAAAAAGTAAAAGTGTAAAAAGCAAAAAATTAAATTAATCGACCCACGCTATTATTAGTCACTGTATAATTATTTTCTTTTCCATTCCGTATGAAATCCCAAATACGACCGACCGTGCTGTCATGATCCTCGCGAAAACAAAACAAAAAAAGGCAAAGTGAAAGAAAACGCCGAAAGTTAATTTTCCAAATGACTCTTTTCATTTTGCTTTCAAATCCCAGCGTGACTCAGAATAACGTAAACTTGACCGAGGATTCGTGTAGCGATCCGTAAAGGGTTGACTTGACCCACTATACTAAAGTCGATCGCTCAGCCTCTCCGCGTCCCGATGGCGGCTACAAGCCACGATAAATCCTTCAAACAAATCGTGAATCGTACCGCGCGATCGACCTTTTTCCTCTCGCTCTTCTCTCTGTCTCCCTCGCGCCTCACGTCCACACAATCGCGCGACAATATAAAAGCCCGAGAGCTGCAAAGAGCCGTCGACGCGCCGCCGCCGCGGTGAGGAAGAGAGAAAGCTAATTAGCGTAAAGTAGAGCGTGATTCCGCGCTCCTCTTATTCCTCTCCGCTTGTTTTTTTTTTTTTTTTTTCACGCTTTATATCTTACACCCGATGTACATATATATACATATAATGGCGCGCACGATGGATTCGAGGATTGATGAATCACGCGCTTTATAGGCAAAAAGAATTACGCCGTTTCTTTCCCGTACGGACCTCTTCAATACCGCGCGAGCGCGCGAGCGAAGCTTCTTTTTTTCTTTGTCTCCCTCTCTCTCTCTCTCTCTCGCAGCCGAACGTCTTTAGAATATATAAAAAGCGGTTCGACTCGGTCGAGAGCTGGTGTGTATTGTGTGTGCACGAAGGTGTCGTGGCTTTTTTGCCTCGACACGTGTTTGAATGAAGTCCATCAGAAACTATAATGTCGGCAGTTTCTTGTTCGAGCGCTCAACATGTGTGTGTGTCTGTATGTGTGGCTGTAAGTATGTAGATCGTGGAGAGCGAGAGAGGCAACAGGTGTTAATTGGAGTGGGCTCTCTCGCGGCGTAATGCGCCGCGCGCGAAGAATTGCCGTATTTAAAATTGAGTTGGCCGGGGCGCGCGGCGTTGCGCCAATTTAAAAATGTATCCGCTCCGCCGCCGAAGAAAAAAAAAATACCAACTGCGGGCGCTGCTTTTTAAAAATTAACCGCGGTCTAGCAGTGTGTTACATAAGAAATAATTTCGGATAGATTCGCGAGGATTATTTTATGGAAATTATTTAATGGCGGCCGAGTGCAGTGTGTGAGCGGCTCGATGCGGCCACGTGAGGTGTGGGAAATTAAATTTAATTTTTGTTAATCTATTTTCACGCGGCTGCAGACGAAGAGCGTATATAATTATTTATAATATTCTCTCCCGAACTATGTTATCGTGTGTATATCGTGGAGAAAAAAAATACGTGCTGGATGGAAAAATGATTTTATCGCGGCTGGAGCTTAACTGAATGCGTAAAGAACACTTTTAACGATCTTATTTGTTAAAATTTTTGTTATACGCCAAATAGATTTTTTTTTGTACGAATGCGCGCGGAGTAGTAAAAGTAATTGTAAGCTACACGGCTCTGCATATATATCCGACCTTCCTTTGACTTCTTTCGAGAATTCCAAAGAAAATCGAACTAAAAGCGCTTTTACAGTCTTTAAAAGCTCGCTGAAACGCATTATTAAACAAATAAACTTTCCAGACTGCTCTTATACATCGCAAAAAGTCGAAATTTTCTTTCGAACCTGGTGAAAAGGAAAAAAAAACAAACGCTACGACCTTCTATACTCGTTAATATATTAAACCTTTTCACTCTCTGCTCCTGAAAATAAATCGCCAAACTCGCTCGCTAGTCTTGTTAAAGCCTCGAAAAAGCTATACACACACGCATCTAATCAGTAATGCATTCAAGTTGTCTAGACATTCGAGTCAAGATTAAACCCCATTGTCATGCATATCATAATAACGCGATTATTATTCACGTCGCTTAAATACACATATCATATTATATATATATACGCATACGATCGCGCCCATAGGCTCTAGTTGAAAATAAAACTTCTTTGTCGACTGCATAGACTCGTCGAAATCCTGGGTAGCTTAAAAACTCAAACCACACCCACGTACACGCACAGGTAGGCTCTGGTATACATATATGTATAACACGCACACACACACAACTGCCGGGGCTTTTTTCTCGCGCCCTTTTGTACCGCCATTCACCTTTTATATTCTCTCTCTCTCTCTCTCTTTCTCGAGGCTGCGTCGCGGTCGGAGCTCCTCGCGACGTCTAATTTATGCCTTTGCCGATTTTACGATCGCGCCTTTCGTTCCGCGCTTTAAAAAAGGGCTCGGGAGAAAGAGAGAGAGAGAGAGAGAGAGAGAGCGAGAGCGAGAGAAGGAGATCCAAGAGAGTCCATTCTCCAAATTCTCCCCCGCCGCCGCATTTTTTTTCTCCCCAATAGCCGCGCTCCACTCCATCTCGATTCTCCACGGGTGTGTTTTTGTTAAGGCGCCCGCGCCGTCGAGCTGTACATGTGTGTATAAAGGCGGTGCGCGCGTTTTATAAGCAAAAACGAAGGGAACTGGACGCTCGCGCGCGCGCCTGTGTGTATATACCAATCTGTAGATTACGGGGTTACGGCTGCATTTAAATTTCAGATATCGAACGATCTTTAGCCATTGATCTTGAACCTGAAGTTTTCAACTGTTTTTTTTTTCTTTTTTTTTGGTCGAACTGTATATATGTATATTTCGGATCGTGGACTCGATGACGAATGCACGAAAAACAAAAAAGAACTGTGTTTTAGACTCGCTGGATATTTAAAACAATGACTGTTGGGAAATAAAATGACAAGAAAGTTGTCGGACGAGTCGCTGTTGATTTTTTTCAAGTGCCACAAGAGCGACGGTATAGTTGAATATTGTTGTTTCTAATAGCATTTCATTTAATACTTGTCATAATGAAATTTAAGAGTCTGCTTTGTACACTTAGTGTATGATATTTTGCACTTTTAATTGTTGTATTATGTCGTTTAATGTTATTTTGAACTAATATATAATAGTTTTCACTGTTATTGCAATTTAATATGGTATTATAAATAAAATATATAAGTTTATTTGAAACGCTTTAAGATATGTAATAGATGTATAATCTTATTTCTATATATGGTTAAATGTAATTTGTAGAGATTCTTAAAAGCATAAATTTATTCATCTTGATCGTTTGAATTTTCAAAACAAAGGATTTTTAATATCAAACAGTAAATTATGCACCGTATGGTGCTATTTTCCACAAAATCCTAAACTAAAGTAAACTTGGGATTGAATGCTTGTGGCACCTGTAATCATCAAATGTTGCAATTCACATATATGTATATATAATTGAATATCACACTGAGTTGAGCAATACACGTATATATATATATATATATTTTTATCACATACATCAAATAATTTGATATACAGCTACAAAATTAGAAAATTGTATAGTATTTATCCATTGTATGTTATATCTATATTTTTCTTTAAACAGAGCTCTGTTTTCAATTTTCTTACTTATAAACAAATAATTATGCATCGTATGAAATTCAATTATTGATTAAAGTCAACAGCGATCTCGCAACAATAAACAACAATTCCATGTCTCCTCAAATCTGAATTTCTAATATGCGCGCAGACGGAATTGCTCGCATCTAATGTCCACCATTATGACATACGCGATAATAACGTGCAATTATATATATACACATCTCGAATGCTATAAAATATTAAATTACGCCGCGGCGCGCGAGAGCACGAGGCAGCTACCCTAAAAAAAAAGATACTGTGCGGGTGTCGCGCGAGAGACGCGTATACGTACGCGCATCACAAAGGTAATCGCACGATAATGCGGTCGCGCGCGCACAAATATATTGCGCAACGGGTGCAGAAGCGCGGCAGGTAAGAACTCGGCCCGCGCATGCTCACATTACACGTGTCGCATTGTCATTGTATGCGCCGTTCCGTTCATCAAACACTATAAGAGAAAGAGAAATATACGTGGTCGTGAATCGAGTCTGTTTCTTTTTTTTTTTTAAAGTCCATACGTTATCGCTTTTCCGCCTACTCCGATTTCATTCGTGTCGATGGGCGGCGCAGCTATACGTGTACATGTACCGGAAAGTTCGATGAATATTCTTTTCCTGAATCGCCGAATGGAGACGAGATTATTAGTCATGGTGAGGGACAGTCCTGCGGACTTCTTGTATTATACGTGACATTAATGCAAAGTCGTTAGTAATGCGGAAAATATGTTTGGTGGTTTGGGATTATTCGGAAAAGTGTTAATTGCAGTGGAAATTTACGCGTATCGATTTGATTGACGGTAGAGTTCGTTGACTGACGTTATGCTTACGATGGATGATGCTCGTATGGAATTTTTTTTTATGCTTTCGAAGAAAACTCGAACAAATGCTCGTAAATCTTAGATTCACGGATTTCCTGTATAAAAATAACATTTTTGTGATTACTGACTATGCATCAATGACTGTATTATTTTCGCGAAAAACAATTCTAAGTAAATACTATTGCTGTTAAGTAAGTCGTAATGGAAAAAAAGTACAATGTTACGTGGATCTTATTACAATTAAAATTTATTCAGTCCACATCAAATCAAATTCTTCTATCTATATGTGTGTATTAAGCGTTACATGAAAATTACATAAAAATTTTTACTCGCCAAAAAAAAACTCAATTAACCGAAAGTAACCCAAATATTGCCGAACAAAAAACTTTTAAATAGAAAATTACGCTCTGCTCCTACGAATCAGCCATCCTTCGTCGTATTTAATTACGTAAGACATAATCATGTATTAACTTGCACAAAACGCTACAACAGTCCACCCAAGCGCTTTTGTAAACTTTATACTTCCAGCTCGATACAAAAGTTGTTTAGACGAATCGTCATTACGCAACGGAAGAAGAAAAAAACAGACGCACACACACACACACACACACATCGAGTGGAGAAAAATAATAATTGATTCCGACTGTACTTATAACAAGAATTGCGGGCTCGCTGCCCGTATAGCAATCGCGTTGATTAAACTCTCTCGGTACACAATGTATATAACACGAAGAAGCAAAACTGCGGGAATGTGTATATAGCGATATAATTTTGCTTGCCGTGATGCACGTGTGTCGGATGTTTATATTGGTGCTCGATTAAAAATTCCGTAAGATGACGCGGATGACGGCACGTGAAAGACACCAGGCAGCCGCACACAATGAATTATACTGGTGAACGCGCGGACGAGTCTCCGTGGATGACACGCTCTTATTTTTAAAACCGCCGCCGTCGTAGTCAAGGAAGCAACAATAGCTTTCCCGTTCGCGACGCTCGAAACAGTTCGCGAATTATGCGACTACCCACTGACGGTTAAAAAATTTATTCCTCAACTCTGTTATTCGGAACTCATGCGCTCCTCCGACGCTTTTATCAAAGAGTCTGCACGCCTCTCGCTAAATAATAATTTTTTTTCGCGCGCTCGTCGCGGTAAGACGCAGGAGCAGTAAATCACGGAGTGTGCAACAAAAGAACGGCATCGCGACTATCGAAAAAGTGCTCAACATTACCGGTTGACGTTTTTCCAATGTTTTTTTTATTTCTTTTTTATTTATACCGTAGACAAAAACTCATGAAATCCATAAAAAAACGTTAATCGAGCGTCTTGCTGCATATGTATATACATCGCGAACAGTTATATATTGCAACCTGCTGCGAGTCGAGCACTGAATATACGATGTTTGGCTGATTCATCTCAGAAGTAGAGCTCGAAAAAAGAGAGAAAAAATAAAACAGGTGACCGCTGCGTTTTGATGAAGAACTTCGGGTAAAATTTTTATCGCCAATTCTAAGGTATCTTTTTTTTTCCTTAAAAAAAGAAAAAGAAATTATTCTCCTCGTAAGCTTTGAAAAACCGAATAAAACGCAATTGAAAAAAAATGGAGTCAATTGCGTGCGTATGCATGTATCTAAAATTAAGTCGATTCCAACATTGGCCTGATCTCTTAACCTCGCTTTGCCGCAGCTGTGCGCGATCGCCCTGAAAATGCGCAGGCTCTGTTCTCGCGATACACACACGGTTTACGCATGCAGGTGCGCACTATGCCTTACTTGCTATTCACGTTTATCGAGAGCATTTTGCGAGTGCCGTTACGGCCGGGCTACACGCAGATTCCGTAAATGTGCTTATAAATTCTCAGAGAAGATATACTGATTTTATCGAACGCGAGAAATTTCCATTAATTAATTAGGTCATTGGTCAGTATAGTATTTGGCTAATTTTCGATTCAGCGTGAAAAATGACGAAAAGAAAATAATCCATTACTATTTTGTATTAAAAGTCGATTGTATTATTAACTTGAAAAAAATTCTTCAAGCTCAAACACGTATTCGAAACTGCAAATGCCAAAGCTAATCCTCGCGTCTTTTCGTCATGACCAAATATCGCGCTGAATGGAAAAATGTGTTATTACTTTTGAGAAAAATGTTATCGCGCTCGTTGAGAATGTTTTCCTCCGTAATCATTCCTAAAACACTCGCGCGAGAGAGCCTCTTTTATTCTCGCAGTCTAACGTACTTTTCATAACAAGCTCGACTTTTATGCGCGATGCGCATTGGAAAGAGCGCGGCTCCACCTTATCGGCTCTGGCATTAACGCCGCACAAAAAGGAATTCGAACAAAAAGCGCCCGAAGAATGCCCGAGATGCGCGCGTACATCAGCAGCGGACGTGTGCAGGTGTGTGAGCGAGTGCATACGAGAGACAGCGACAATGCGAAAAAACGAACGATACGCGGGCCTGCTGACGCGCGCAGAGCTCACCTTCCTTCCTCTCTCTCTCTCTCTTCTCATTTTATTTTTTCTCTCATATAAACACAGCGAACTTTATAAGTCAAATGTACGCGCGTTATTGTAATATTACGCAGGTGCTGGAGGAGTCAGATACGTCGTCCGAGATAAGCTGCAGGAAGGATGCGCTCAACCTTGAAACTGGAGACTTTAAAATGTCCATAGAGAAGACTATCACGAAGCTGCCGAGGATACAGCATCTCGTAAGTTTTACATGCATGATATGTATGCCCCTCTCTCTCTCTCTCTCTCTCTCTCTTTTTTATTTCTGCCGCTTTGGCTGTGCATCCGCAGAGCAAACATTCCCGCCTTGTTCCTCCTTTTGTCGCTTGTTCCTCTTTGCGAAATTATACGTGGTGTATATATATACGCGCCTTCGATATTTCATGCGCGTGTAGCAGTTTCTGTTACTGTCCACCGCTAATGAGATAAACGACGTTCCAACGGACTTATACAGTGTTATCTAATTATTTTACGTGTAGCAAGCCAGGGGAGATACTAAAAATATGCCTGGCATATATTTATTTATGTGCTTCTGTCCGATCTGAAAATTCTTTTTTCCTTTTTTTTTTTCAAACGATTTTAATTATTCTTATTAGTTTACAGCTTAATTTTCTTTTTACGCGGAATGATATCACGTCGTAGTTAAACGTTGCCTCGGTTTTTTTCTTCGCTGTATATTGAAATAATCTCGAGATTTTACACTGATACATTACGAGCTCTTATGATGAAGATATAAAAATGCTAATGCCCGGCTAATAGGAAAATAAATTGATTGGCGGAATACATTAGCGGGTATAATATAGGAAAGTGTGCGTACCGATAAATGCTGGCAAACAGATACTAAGTACGCATTTATAACTGAATACGTTATCGAAACGTTGCAGTTGAATGTTACTTTATTCCGAATTTCAATAATGTAATCGCGTTTTTCACGACTCGAGGACCTTATACAAAATAATGTAAGCCCCGCTTCTTAACCGCGTCGATGAGATAATACTTCGCATATATATTTTTATCTCATTAAATAATAATGAAAAACAAATTTAGCGCGCGATACTCGTGAATATTATTAAGCTATCGTTGACTTTTATTATAATACTACTTAAGGCCTCGTACATGAATTATTCATTAATTACAATTGAAACGTACAACTACAGTGTATCAGCATCTTTTCGCGCGATACTTCATACCATTTCAGTGTTCTTGAATTACAAAAATTATCGACGTGTAGATTATCCGCTAACTCCGTGTATACCAATTAAATCGCCAACCCACACGATCATCATTATATACCTCCTCCGAAACACATCCGCTTATTACACTTGTACCGACACGCTTTGCTTTGCTGAATCTTTGCCATAGTTGCAACAAAAACTAAAGCCTCCCAGCCAGACAATAACATACAAAAAAAAGATAGAAAAGAAAGGAAGCCTATAGAGAAATAACGAAGCTCGACGCGTAATTGCAGTGCCACGAGGCGGAAAAGCCAACTCCGCCCGCATCGCAGGAATCACGCTGGGAATTCCCGCGAGACAAGCTGAGACTGCAGACGGTCCTTGGCGAAGGGAATTTCGGTCAGGTGAGTTCAATACACGCAAAAAGAACACACAAAAAAACTAAACCCTCTTCTTCTGTCCTCTGCAGCATATAAAAACCACCGCTTCGATATCCAAGGAGCGAGAGATGGATTCTCTCTCTCTCTCTAGCGCGTGGTCTTTATATGCCTCGGAGATCACGAGACGTTCCGGGAAACGTATTTAGAGCGAAAAGAAGCGGTACGCGAGCGCGCGCGCACCTTCTCGAGCTCGCTATTAGGAGCGCGGGTATATTAGGAGCTGATTGGCCTGGATCGTTTTTCAAGAAAGCAAACTGTCGAGACTCTTTGGTCTAACTTAAATTACGCGTCCATTATTATCGATTCCCATCTAAATGATTGGCTGCGTTGCATTGATAAAGAGAATAAAGAAAAAAAAGAGACGTTGAACTGCACCAAGTGCACGGACGTTATTAGAGCTAAATGCCCGCGTGCTAAATTGACAAACATGGCGTAACGTTGGATAAATAAATGGAAAAATTGAGGTATTTAGAGACATTTAATGTTCCTTAATTGCGCCGGCCCCAGAAGATTTGTAAAATAATGATATTTGGAAGAAAAAAAAATCGGTTAATTCCAATGGCTCCGCGCTCAGCCTTTGTTTCCCACCTATATAAAGAAAAACTGTTCCACATCAATCAGTTCCGCGGAGGATAATAACACGGTTGGAACCGCTCACTTTCGTGAGCCACAATACCTACCTAAATACTCGTCCGAAAATACCCGTTATATATACCATAAGAAAAAGAACACCAGCTCCCATTAGTCTCCAAGAGCATGCGCGCGTGATGCACGATATATATCTCTTCCCTTCTCGATACACGTCCGCGCTCCGAAAAGAAAAAGTAGTCTTTTGTCTCGAAGTATTCACACACACATACATAACACGCACGCTGGTGGCATGCAGGTCTGGAAAGCGGAAGCGGACGACTTGACGGGTCACCAGGGCACGACGCGTCTCGTGGCCGTGAAGACGGTGAAGGAGGGCGCCTCGGAAAGGGAGAAGGAGGACCTCGTGAGGGAGCTCGAGATCATGCAGCGGGTTGGCAGCCATCCCAACGTCGTCACGCTACTCGGATGCTGTACTGAACAAGGTCAGTCACTGTTATATCTATACGCATACCTTTGTATTAGTTTTTTGTTGTTTCGTTTCGACCACGGAGGGACTTTTGATTATCGAGACTAAGGAAAAAGGTGGGACACGCGCGGTTGTACTTGTATATAGCTGTCGGAGGAATTCGTTTCTCTTTCTTGGCTATGTGGAGCTAATGGTGATGATTTGAGTGTCTCTGCCCTTAGGGAATTGATTAAGCGTTATTTATTGATCAGGAGGTTCGGTGTAATTTGAAATTGCGTAGTTTTCTCGATGCGGATTGTCCTCGGTGCGTACCATAAACTGTGGAAAATAATTAGTTTGTGAAATAGTCGCGAGTCAATTTACAATTGCTCATATAAACTTAATAAAAAGCTGTTGCGGCGTAATACATTTTTCAAATACAATTCGTTCAACATTTTTTATCGCATCTTAAAACAATTGCTGCTTAGTAAATACATAAATCAAATTATTTGGATTTGATAATAATATTTCACGCTGAATACACAATTATAAATCCAATATTTTACGCTGAAGAGCCTTTAATCAAGCGATTCGTTAACATTCGCAAAAACTACACTTTTCGCATTAAAATGATGGATTGCGCAGCGTCGACTAACTAAAAATTAACAACGCTCTGAAAACCGATCGATCAAAAGACACATCGAGCAATGAAATTCAGTAGTAACAGACAAAATACGCAACCATCAAACAGCGTCGAGATTACGTGAAAAATCGCTTCTACGGAAAAAAATCTAAAGATCGTTAAACTATCCGACAAGTACGTATAAAACTAACCTTCGACCAGACGATTCCTCCCTCCTTCTCTCTCTCTCTCTCTCCCGAAAAAAAAGAAGCAAAACACGAAGGAAACAAGCCACGAGGCATAGCATCTCTAAACTCGAGTCCCCGGATAAAAAGTACACGCACGCACGGGTAATCAAGTAATCAAGTTCGCCGCGCGGCGAGTATCTTCATCGCGGCTCTGTATGTACTAGTCCCTTTTGCCTCTGCATCTCTCTCTCTCTCTCTCTCTCTCTCGGCGTTTACGCACGTAGATATAGAGGGAGAGAAAGAGGGACAGTGGCGGCGCGTGGAATTTATGGTCTGCTTGAGACATCAAAACTCAATACAAACGACTATCTGCCGGTGGATAGTTTGAGTTTTATCCGTGTGTGTGTGTGTGAGCTGTAGTATAGGATAAATAGCGCGGGAGAGATAGAGAGAGAAAGAGAGAGAAAGAGAGAGAGAGAGAGAGAGAAATAACGCGTAGAGTCGCGTTCGCGTGTATTTTCTCTCTGGATGACTGCTGGGGCCTTGGCTCCACCTCCTCCTTCAGCCCGGCGACGACTATCTTCGAGCTCATCGCCGGCCACGAATAAATTTCCATACGTCCTCAAGATGATCTTCCGGACACAATGCACTTATTACGTTTGCAGCTCTCCCGGCTCGAGTTCGCGATGCATCGAGGATTCTATCTATCTCTTTCTCTCTCCCTCTCTTTCTCTCTGTTGTACAGCGAGGAGAACACACACGTTCATATAGCGAGCGAGCGACGGGGGGAGGTAGGGAAAATAAAGCGGTACAGTCTTTCGTGGGTAGCTCGCAAGCTCATTGTTTTGCTCGTGTTTCCGAGATGAGCTGCTTATACGCGCAGCACGCCTGTCGACTGCTTTCGCGTTGTCGAGACTGTGTGGCGACGCGAAATCACTTTTTCTTCGACTGCATATCATTGTTTTGAATCCTTCGACGCGGACCTACGAACGTTCATTTTATGAATTATTTGTGTAAATTTATGCAAAGATAATACATTTATCGAATATAAATTTATTCAGCCGAGCTTGTAATCTGGCCGATATTTTATATTCCATGAAAAAGGATGCGCAATTGCTTGTATTTTAATAATTTTGACCCGATTCACCCCGTCTTACGGTTCTTTAATTTTGCTGCATGCATTAAACGTGTAATAATATCTTGCGATCAAGATAAGACATCAACTTTGAGCCAATTTAAGCGTGAACCAATTTTCAAGATTGAAGGCTAATTTTTTAATGAAGTTCTTTATAATGATTGTATATAAATTACTGATATTACCGGTTCATCATTGGTCGTTTATGGAACAAAAAAAAGGTTTAATTACTGTCGCGCAAATGAACTTTGCTTTTCAAAGAAAAAATAAAAGAAACCAGCTGGTGTTTAGCATAAAAAGTTTAAGATAATAATGTAGATCGTGAAAATTTTAATGCTTATATGGACACGTAATAGTCATTATCGAACGTTGCATAATCATTATAATTGTATACAAAATCCACATCGATTAATTCAGGTTTTTTATTTTCTTCTCAAATCTATTTACACGATAAATCAGTCGCTAGAAAACATTACCGCGTTCACGAGCGAGCAAATCCTTGAAAAGTTGTTTTGTCTGGGTATATGACTCCATCGGAACCGCCTCAGGCAAGTTATCCTCTCGCGGCCAAGGAATTTCCTGTTCCAAAAAAGAAAGCGAAAACCGGCGCAGCTGCTCGCTCGAAAGGCGCGGACACCGCGTGTACGGGCCGTCATCGAAATTTCCGCTATTTTTTCGGCACACCCACCGTTGCTCCGATCGTTAACCCCGTCTTATATATACACACCGTGCTGCACGTAATCGATATACTCCTCAATCTCAGTGATAGGTCCCATTAATCGGACCTCAGCATGGGGGGTGAGAGAAGACTCGCGCAAAATAATCTTACATCCACTCCTCCTTCGTAATTGCCTTCGCCAAACATGTCGCCGCGGCGGCCAATGACGAACGATCCTTTCGCGATAACTGCGCTCCTTTTTTTCCTGGCGTCGAATCTCCTTAGGGGAAAAAAGCGTCGTAGGAACCGGAAATGCTGCACGCGCGTGAAATCACTCTTATACATACATATCTCGCTGGCTATCTGTAGCCTTTTTTATGTAAGACAGCTTGATCGATCGACGCAATTCTAGCGCTGCGAGGGAATCGCAGCACGCGAACAGCAGAGAGCTCTTACCGCTGTAGCCGGCGTTTTTTTTAATCGCGCGCGGGATGTCAGGGAATACTGTTACGCGGATAAGCACGTCATTTTTTCCCCTCCGTTACCGGCCCGCTAATAATACATATCAATTACGCGGTCTTCCTTTGCACGTGCGGACTCGGGAGAATTATATGGGTCATAGTCTTGTACCGTTAAATTTTTATCGCGTACACGTGTGTATACGTCGGATGGATAAAAAAACGCGACTCGGACCGACGAGGTAATCTAACGAAATTCATCACCCCATATTTTGTTCGCTGCGAGCGAGTTATTCTCTTTCTCTCTCCTCGTCCTATCTTCACATTTAACTGTTTTCCAGAACGGCCGCGCGATTCGAAATTTTGCTTTATGGCCCGCTATAAAGAGTATATAACTTATATACTTATGTGGCTATACCGATAATTTATTTGTATAATATAACATTCGTTGAGGGATGTGGATTCGTTGGAAATGGCTTTATCTCTCGAGTGGCACGTAAATTATAGTGTGTATATGACTCAAATAATTGGGTGTAATTTGTGTATGTTTTTTTGATTAATGCCCCCACTCGAACTGTCCGAAAATCCACTAAATCAATTTTAAACTCGCATGAATTTTCGTTTAACGACCCGGTTCATCTGTATACCGCCGAACAATCAATTTGCTAATTGCCATTATTTTCCATTACTTAGAAGCTAATTTTATCTCTACCTTAAATCGTATAAACCATCTAACGCTGTATATAGTTTCTAAGCATTTTAAATAGTTTTATACTTTATTTTGAAATCAAAGTAAATCAAAGTCCGGTTTATTCCATAAACTTTTCCGAACCTCCAGCAAAATTCCGTTTTTATTGCACCGTTCGACATTCCCCAGTGTGGAAACTGTATATATAAAAAAAAAGAAATAAACTAAAGGGGTGGGTATGTAACATTCTTGGGAGGGAAAATTTATGCGCGTCTCACTCGGAGGCGAACTAATGCGCCGCAACACGAGACACATCAGAATTGAATGGTCTCGTGCGCTTGCGGTGTGCAGTGCAGTGCAGTGTTCCCTCTTCGACGCTCCTTCTCTTTCTTTCTCTCTCTCTCGTAAGAGATTTTGCGAAATGACCTGTCGCGTGGGCGAAACAAAAGACTACTGGTCCGCCTTTGTTCTCATTTGATGCATTTATATATATATCGGACTCGTCGACTCCCTTGCCTTCTTCTTCCTCCTCCTCGTTCAGACATCACCGCGACCGTATATATATATATATATATGTATCCAACGACGAGAACGAACGTCGCTCGGCCAGACAGTGGCGCGCGAAAAATGTACACTCTACCTTCGTATGTATACATATAGGTATACATAGTGCTTATAGCGAGCTGGGAGAGTCGGTTTGATTAGAATTCGAGTGTGCGTTGTCGGGTGCAGCGCTTGAGCGGCAGTAAATCGCAGGCAGCTGGAAATGAATAAAGTCGCGCCGGCGTGTACGTGTATACACCTTCGGTCGGCTGCTAATTGCTTTTCTCCGCGCGCGTTGCAGCTTCTTTTTTATGTATAACGTTTCGTCTCGCTTGCGAAAAGAATTATCGTATGTACTTTATCGCGTGGGCACGAAAGAGGGTTTCTTTAATATTATCGATGGCTTACTCCAGCGAATCGTTCAATTAAATTTGTCATCTCTTTTTTTCCTACATAATATAAACTGTCCTAATATTACGAATGACTATATTTGAGCACAAACTTTATCTAACTAATCGAAATCAATGCCGCGGCATTATCAAAATTATGATCAACAATCGTTATTATTTCCTAATATTCTACATCAAATTCATTCCTTAGCATTCGTCCAAAACTATTCTTATAAAAAAAAAAAGCAACAACATAAGAAAAATACCGCGCATGCCTATAAGATATTATACGCATTCCAGTCGCGTCCTAAATCAGGAACCCTGACAAATGCCCAATAAATAATCCAGCTTCCTCAATAACCGGGCGGCGCAGACCTCGTAAACTTAATAAACTGCTTCTCAAAATTTCTCCGAACGCTTCCCGAAACATTTCGGTCCCTCTCACACACACACGCGTGCCTATACATTGCCGAAAAAATTACGAACGACACTCCCGCAGCAGCAGCACAAAAGCATCGCTCACGACTTCGGCAGCCCTTTTTCCCATCGAGCAGAGACCGCCCGCCACCGACTCTATATAATACCCTTCGGTGTACTATATATATACCCACACACACCAGAGAAATGGCCTCGGACGGAGCAACAATGTGCAGTCGGTGCCCATGTGTCTGTGTGTGTGTGTGCGCAACCGCGCGAACCGCAACGTCGAGACTCACGAAATTTACGGCATTTAAATTTCGGGCTCCGCTGCTCTGTTGCCGCTGCTGCAGCTCTTTTTTTCGGTCCAACTGCAACCCCCCTTCTATATATACGAAACCGCACATCTTTTATGGCGCGGGACGAAGCGCAAACTAAAAGCTCACTCGTGGTCGTTAAATTCTTTTTCTTCCCCTCTCTTCGCCGCGTCCACTCGTATATACCTTACGTATATACGCTGATTGTTCGGTTTCTTCGACTGGCGCGGCCCGGCAAATTACCCGCGCGTAATGCGCGTTTTATCGCCGTATATATACCCTCGGCCGAAATGTATAACCCGGAGGGACTACCGATGTGCCTTTTTATCGCGCGGCTGCAGTTTTTTTTTTCTTCCTTTTTTTGAGGATCGAATTTCGAAGCTCTCGACCCCCGCGTGTCTGCGCGCACTCGAAAATATCGCTTATGCTGCACGCGCTGTTGGAGCCTACTTGCACGCTCTCGTATTACGTTTTTAACGCGACGCAACTGCGCTCGCATTTTTCAAAATGATTATCTCTATATTTTTAGTTGAAGCCGCGTGCATCGCAGGGACAACTCGATGAGACGAACGGATGCGATGCGCAAACTCGCCTGGGGTACTGCGCGTATGTTATAACGACGGGTGGAGGGTTGGTGAAACTTTAATTGCATGTTTTGATTACGTCGGGGTGAGGGGGATGGAAAAAGTGATGGGTAATTAATTGAGCGTTGCTGCGTCCGATAAAAGTTTTATAACGCGCAATAATTTAGCGCACGTAATTCAGATTCCACATTCTATATATATACACGTGCCGTCGTTTTATTCGAGCCATCGCTCTAGATGGGTGTACCTGTACTACTGCAATATGCGGCTTCGATCAAATTGCGGCATTAAAGTTTATTTTTATAGCGCCGCTGGATAATATTCGATGCAGCGGGGTTCGTATTTTTACGATGGGTACTTGCGGGAGAATAAGTAAGCTGTACATTTTGGTTGATTTTTTTTATATATATTTTAATCGGTCGAGATAATTTTAAGGCTGTATTATACTTGGTTTATTACGAAGGAATTGACTTAATCTTGAATAAATCGATGCTGTTCATAATACTTACTTTGATGCGCATCAGGAGTACAAATAGAATAGAACCCGATTTTAACTATATATAATTTTAATCGTAATTTTATTATAAAAAAAAAAGCAGAACATTAATTATCTAGATCTATTCTTAGCGCGGCAAAAACATTTATATTAAACAGCGTCGATATTAGCGGCTGGTATAAACACAGAATTATCATAGAAAATTGCGTGTAATGAAGCGAATGGTCCACTTCCCACAGCTCATCAACGTGGTCGATCTATACTTAAGCTCCGCATCAGCAATAAAACCAAAACAATACCTGCAGCTTACAAAAAATCTATATACATTTTCCTCTTTTCCACCCCGCGCGCGCGCTCCAATTTTCCAACGCTATACGCGCACCATTAAACTACATTTCCAGAGATCCTCGCTCGTCTGAAACAAAACAGCGAGAAAAAGGAAAAGGTCGCCCCGTCTCGAAATCTCTCAGAGTCGTTAAATCATTACGTACACGCGCGCACGCGAAAAACCCGTCCTAGTTACCAAGCGCATATGTGTACTCGTAGACACATCGCGCACACATGTATGATTAGGCGGTAGCCTCCGTTGTGTATTATACTCTAATGCGCGGCTGTCACGTCACACATCCGAGGGTAACGACACAATAATCGACTCTCGCTGCACCAGAGAACGCGACCGCCGAGCGAATAAAAAGAAAGAAGGAGAAAAAGAAAGAAAACAAACTGTATGCAGTCGTGTGCAGCTGAGAGAAGGAGATAATAAAAAGAATATGGGTGTATACGCGCCGGGTATATATGTATATACGAACAGATAAGACTAGCCGAGCTCGCCCTTGAATGGGATGGGCGTCGATGTATATATATGTATATACACGCGGACTGCACGCATCGTTTATATAGCATCGAGCCGAGCGTGAATGCAAATTGTAATAAACGCGGCGGTGGCGGTCGCGAGCCGAGAGCTGCGTGCAGTCGTTTTACAATACCTCGACCCCCGAGATCTTTTCTCTCTCGCGAAGGGGGAGTTTTCCTGCCGATGATTCTCATATATACAGTCGTGTTTTACCGCTGCACCGCCTTTGTTGCGCTTGGGAGAATCTAAATCTCTCTTGGCGGGGGAGGAACGCAGACTCGAGGATGCTTTTTAACGGATGATGCGACGATGGCCGCGAATTCGGACTGTGCGCCTCTATTTTTTTATTCCAAAAGCGCGTCGTGTTTTCGATGAGCTGTATGGGTGAAAGTTGTATACGAGCGAGCCGGTATATTTACTGTTTTTCTTTTTTCTTTTTGTTTATCTTGCGGCAAGAGATGACGCGCGCCGATGGAAATACCTTAGGCGATCTGTTGACAAGAGTTGACGAGGAGTCTTGGAATTAAAATATAATGATATCGTCTCATGGCGTGATTATATAAGACTGTAAACAATTAGAAATGAATAACGCCGCGGTCTAAGGTGTGTGAGTCATCGCCCAGTGATTTGTACCTACTTGCGCTCAAACAATTTACCGCGTTTATTCTTTATTTGCTCTTTTATATTTATGCGCCTACGTTCTAGTAAATGGACTCATCATTGTTTATAAATACAAAGATAATCGCTGTTGTTGTTTATCAGCCGAGAAAATCAGCATTATCATGCGAATTTGAGTTTATAGAACGCGTCTCCCTCGGTAATGAGATATGAAATATACGTCGAACGACACAAATAAACACCGGTACAAACAATGTCAATCGTATTATATATCGCGAGATAAAGTTAGCAGACGTTTTTTAATCGTAACCGAAGCGCTGCATCGTTTATATAAAGTTGACGGCACGCAGTCTGTGTGACATTTCGGTAATAATCAGCTCGGCTGTGCGAGCATGTAAATTGCGATAATGCGGCGCACGAGACGTCGACTCCTCTTCCTGAAATTTCGTACACACACACACATACACATCTTCGTCGTCGTCGTTGTCGGCTTATAAGCGATGATTATCAAAACTCTTGTTCCTCGCACCTCGTGGCGGGCTTAAGATGCGAGACTCGAACTTGCCGTGCATGCACCATTAAAAAGTACATGTACGGAATTAATACACATATATATATTCGCATAATAAAAGTTGAGAACCGTAATTTATATCTGGCGAAAGTATTAAAGATCGCGGACTTGGTCAATTTGTTACATTTGAATCTGCGAGCTTCATCTCGTGATATATATAACAATACTCATTATATAGAATAAATTCAAAAATTGTTTTTCTCATTTATTCTAAATAACGTGTACGTGTACAGGCGAAACCAATAAATCTCTCTTTCTACAAATGTAAATTAGGAAACGGTACAAAGCTTTTTATTCGATCCATAACTCAAAACCATTACAACGATCTAAGTCGCTATATATTATAAACATACAAGAAAATCACAAGATATACAAAGGCCCGCCGTTCCACACACGCACACATACACACGGACACGGACAACATATCGGCAAACAAGCTCGATATCAATTCATATATCCAGCATCAATATTCGGCCTGCAGAAATTTTCACACAAAATTTTTTCGCGCACTCGAGGCGCTACCTTGTACACACGCGCACACGCGTTTCTCGCGAGTCTCCCACGCGCTTATACGAGGCCTTACACACACACTCCCCATTGTTTGGCGTTTGCTCGGCGCGCGAGATTATTGTTTCCATGTACACACAGAGAGAGAGAGAGAGAGAGAGAGAGAGAGAGGTGCGCGTGCGTGTCGTATCGCTGTATATATACCGCGCTTGAGTCACGGCCGTGCGTTTTTAAAAGTCCTCGCGACGCGCCGCTGCATGGGTGCATATACACACACACACACACACATATATATATTTATAAGATAAGGTTGTATTATACAGTGTATATAGATCGAGCGGAGGATATCGTGTATAGGCACCGTGTACGAGAAGAGGCAAGACTGATTGAGTGAAATTCGTGGAAGAGTCGCCGCCGCGATTGGGAGCGATGAAAATTCATAAGCGCGAGGACACGAGACAGAGAGCAGAGATAGAGAGAGACGATGATGAGCGATTGTCCGCGCGAGATCTGCCGCCCCGTATATAATAGCGTCGTGTGTCTGCTGCTGCATCACAGACGCGGTTTTCTCCCCTGGCTCTCTCTCTCTCTCTCTCTCTCACTCCTTTTTCGCGGTGTATAGCCAACCTCGATTAAGTCTGAATTTTAATCGATTTATTTGAATTTGTTATATGATGCAATTACTCGTCGTGCGCCTCCTTTTTTTCGACGCGGCCAACTATAATACGAAGTTTGTTATCTAATATCTGGATATATAATCGAGTTTTTGGATTGCTTTTGTATTGCCCCATTGTCCAGATTGCAATAAAATGTCTGTCTTTAGATGAGTAAATCCAACGCCCTTATGGGGAGTCTGATAAGATAGCTTTGGCGAGAGGTGCAAAAGTTTCGAGAGATTATAGAGACGATGGGGATTTTGATTCTTTTTCTCTGTAGCGATTTGAAATTTCGCTTGGGTGTGATAATGTAGCTCTGTGCATTTATAAATAAAGATAAATTCGCACTTAATCTTATAAATTATTATACTTGCTCATTACAAATTATTATCTATCTATTATATTGCACTTATCATCACAGGAATTGAACAAACATTATAATGAAAGCGCTGTTCCATATTGCAAGAAACATTTTTATTCTCTGAAGATGTTTTATCGTCCAGTGATGCTTAGGTATATACTGCACTATCAGCATTTTGTTCATTTTTTTAACCAAAACATTTAAAAAATCTAGCTGAAAACTGGCTAGGAACTCCTTAGCATTTCTACCAGGGGGGATTTGTCTATAATAAAAGTCTATATCAATATGAATAATTTAAATATTTATTTTATAATGTTGACAAAAAAATATTTATAATCAAGAATTGAATGAAATTAACCAAACTATTTCACTCACAATTACGTTAACTTTAACGCTAATCTTAAATTCTGTTCGACGAACATAAGTATATACTATGTAACATAAATTATTAAATATAATTCCATTATTTTTCGTTGTGAATAATTAAAAAGGCTGTTACCTTGATTCGATACGACGATTTGTAAAACAATCGCATCATTTCAAAACACGGGTTCGCATCGTATAAAGCAGAGCACACATATACATGCAGTCATTAATTTGAAGGAGAAAAAAAGTCGATGTCTCAATATAATCTCGTATCGTCGCAGTGGCGGCGCCTGTGCACACGTATGCGCAATCCTCGGGTCCACACAGAAATTAATCACGGCTTATGCGCGCATCTGCGCCGATTAAATTAGAGAAGGAGGACTGGGGGGGTAGGACGCGCGAAAAATGAAAAGTGCGCCGCTGGAGAATGCAGCGCAGAATTGAATTTAGTCAGCCTAGGAGAACGAGCTCGAGAGAGAGAGAGAGAGAGAGAGAGAGAGAGAGACTTATAGCGTGCGCTCTTGTGTGTGATTGCAGAGCCCCATTACCTGATTCTCGAGTACGTGATGTACGGCAAGCTCCTGGCCTACCTGCGCGACCACCGCACACGCCAGGACTTTTACAATTTCAGCGAGGACTCGGCCGCCCTGACGTCCCGCGATCTCACGGTCTTCGGCTATTGCGTCGCCCGTGGAATGGAGTACTTGGCTTCCAAGAAGGTAAGCTTTTCATTATTTATTTCTTTGCTTTCTCCCCTTTCTGCTTTGGGATTCGCTCGGCTCGAGCTGTATTGATTGAAGCCGAGAAAGAGGAGAGAGAGAGCTTTCGAGTTATGTCTCCCTGAACGGCTTTTTTTCGTTCGAACAAGTTATATTTATTGTGCAGCGCGCGCGCGCGAGTTATTGAGGTGCAAATTGTTCGGACGTGTGAAATGGCTGCTGAAAAGAAATATTCTTTCTCGTACTTCGGAGAGGGACCTGCTCTTGCGCAGTTGCATTTTAAAAAGTTTCCAATAAAAGAAATATAAAGCATTTGTTATACATTGTCATGGTAATTGCCAAAAGTGTATACAGAAAGTACGTTAAAGTAAAAAAATCCATTTATTTTATTTTGTCAAGATGAAATTTTGTAATTAGTGCGAAATAAATCAATATAGCCATCTTTAAAGAATGCAGTGAGTAACGCTTATGATGAATAATAAATAAATGCACGTACCTATTTATTTCTATAACAAAAGCATGCGATCTCCATTTTACCAGAATATGACTAAAAAAACATTTCTCGGTAACTATTAAATAATCATCTCCGAGAATCCCGGTGATAAATTCTACTTTTCAATTTGAGAACTCGTAAACGATGCGCACCGCTTTGTCATGCGACGTAAATAAGATCAAGGAAATCATAAAAGAAGCGCTCGATCGGAATATTATACCGATATCTTTGAAAACAAAGCCATCAATTAAATCCATCTCGTTCCCTCTACAAATTCAAATCCAAACCCATCACCTCGAATTCACCTCAAACGATCAACCAAAAATTTCGATCCGCAACCCCGCGCTGCAGCGTAATTCCTTTCCGCGCGCAAGACATTCCCCAACCGTATATACAAGCGATCGGGAGACTTCCTGCAATCCTTCCACCCTCGCCTCCTTTATTCCTCTCTTCCTTTGCCTTGTACACCTCTTCGCAAACATCCGCAAAGACTCTCGCTTATCGCTTCCTCGTTCGCCAGCTCGGACAAAAGCTCCGCCACAGGTTTCGCAACATATATACATGTATAGCAGGCCGGTGCAGGACGGCCAAGCGGACCCATTAATCTAATCGCGGACGCGACGGGTGGGGACCGCCACGAAGAGAGAGAAGCTCCTTCCTGTAGCACAGCTCGTCCCGATCCCAAAAAATCAACCAGTCGCGATAAGGATGCCGATCACGAGTCGCGAAGGTAGAGAGAGAGAGAGAGAGAGAGAGAGAGGGAGAAAGTGATATATAGGATCACGAGCGGCGAACAGAGGGCTTCCGAGAAATCGTCAGATTGCGGGAGCGCAGGAGAAGTGCGTTTATAAATATGGCGCTGACGAATCGTTATTATCGGCGTTTCGGAATCGTGGTGTTAAGACAGCCGTGATGATCGAGTACGATAATTAGGTGTATACATCACGACAAGTGGCGTATCTTCTTTTTACATCACGGTATACGATTTTATTTTTTTATATATATATATACTTTTCAGAGTCTGCGCTGCTGCTGATCGGTAGCCGCAAGCTCATCCTCACGACTCAAAGTTCTCCGTGAATCAGGAAAATACTTTGCTCATATATAAAAGCCATTAATAAAGAGATGCAAAGCGCAGAAAGTGTAATATTCCATTTAGAATCAAGCGCGCTCGACGCACATTCATTGGTTCGGCGCGCTAACTCTATCGGTTGCATTCTTTTCTCTCCAGATTCGCGTCTCGCGAGCATTTTTTCTCTCCCTCCAATAAACCGGCGTGATTCATGGCTCGGCTCTTAATCAAGCGTGTATGCGCACACATCGCCCGCGAAGTATTTATAGCCCGGCCAATACGTTAGATGTCAAATACTGATTGTGATATAGGATTCGCATGCATCATCCCATAGGCGACTCTCTTCACACGCACGCACGCACTTTGCACAGCTAGTATAGCCCCAGCAAACAAAAAAAAAAATTTCATTTAATTACGACGTAGGCTATCGCACTATTATAAAGTATTTTATGCCATATGTATGTATATATAAGCCGCAATTTCCATGAAATGCCCTCGAACGGAGAAAACGAGTTTTATACGCGCTGTACACTCGTTCTCTCTCCCCGTGCGACTCTGCAATTTGTTTATTCGACTGTCAAGCGAGAGTCCAGCCAGCTGAGCTATACACAACTCCACGCGCGACGTGTCTCTCTCCGCGGTTTCATTAACATACTCGCACCCAGCATCTTCCTTCTTATAATACACTTTCTCGGCAATTCCTTCCTCGCTTCGTCTTCTTCGTCTTCTTTTTTCTTCCCCACTTTTTTTTTTTTGCTTTTCCTTTGCATGTGCAAGACAGCGTCATCGCTCGCTCGCGCTAATCTCGCGCTCCCTTCTCATATGCGCGCGCCTATATACGTCGATGCGATTTAATGCACTTGCACACACACACACGTACAGAGAGAGAGAGAGAAATCGCAATTTTCTTCCACTGTATATTATCGCGACGGTTCGCGCGAGCTGCGCAGGATTGTACAAGAGCTGGGACATCGCGATAGAGATTACGCGCGCATACGTGCATCTCACTCACACTCTCTCTCTCTCTCTCTCTCTCGCACACTTGGGCTTATATACCGTTTCAATTGAGACGACAAACAGTAATTACGTTTATTCGTGATGCATATCGGGCTCGCGAGTCTAGCGCGGCCGAGGGATTATACGTACACACTGCACACACACACACACCATGTGCGCATGCATACCTTTCTCGGATGTGCAATCTTGCGTAACGTCATTTTTCTTCTTCTACCGTATATACTCTCGTCTCTCTCTCACTCCCTTGGCTTCAATTTGTTTAGAGCGCGCGCGCGACGATGTACCGCCGCAGATTCGCTGATGCTCGCGCGAGCAATTGTAATAGCTAATGAAGATGAGGCATTCGAGTGACGCTTATATAGACTTCTTCTCTTCTCTCCCTCCTTTTATTCCGCGGATTTTTGCCTGCGCGCACCCGCGGATCGGAGAAGTTCATTAACTCGAGTTATCAAAGAGCGAGCGAGCGGACGTGGGGAATGTTACACGTCGTCGCTTCGTTCGGTCTCCTGAATTATCGCGTCTATGTATAATAGGTTGCCGCGCAACCATGGAAATCGACGAAGCGTTTCTCCTGAGAAACGGATTATTGCTCGCCCGTATACACGCGGCGCGTAATCATTAAGAGCTGCTGTGGCGCGATTATTTTTTTTTTCTCCTAATAGAAACGATAAGTTTATGCAGTCGCGTATAATGTACACTTGCGCACACATTGTGCGATTTATCTTAAAAAATGTTTTCTCAGTCTTTGCGTGTACAGCTCGGCTTGTTTTTAAATATATACTGGTACACGACAGCTCCCGAGGATCGCTATCTCTACGCGCGTTAAACGGGTTTTCCACGTTATTGCGTGACTATCGCGTAAAACAATGCAATTATTATTATATATTTTTACCGATTTGTCATCGCGGTGTTTAAATGTATATACATTGGAAAAGAAAAACGGTGTACCGCTTTCCGATCACCCAGTGTATAAAGAATATAATTATTGCTTTAAAACACGCAGTCGTGGTCTTTATACAGCCGGTTCGATTGGGAAATATTCCGTTTATTTGTAAACATGTACATTGCATTATTCTGGCTGTGCAGTGGTGTGACCTTCTCGAGGTTACACGTTCGATGTATATCGCTTTCTTTTCAGTCCGTTCGGCCACTTTGCACTTGTGCTGGTCTCCAATGAGATTTCCTTAAAAAAAAAAAGAAACGTTTTTCGTCGGCAGCTTCTCAAAGATTCACGTATCCTTGGCTTTAAAACTGATTTTCTCACATCTTCGCGATTAATCCGAACGTGTTTCGCAAGTAAATCGTCACCATGGAAGTAATAAAAGCAGCTATTACCTCATAAAATCATAATTCTATTAAAGTTTTATGCCATCGATCAATCTTTAATACCGCACGAAATCATAGAATTCCCGCTAAAAAGTTATATAGAGGAAAGAGCATAACGAAGCATTGAATCTCCAAGATTTACGGTCGCGTAGCGCAATATTTTCACCAACACTTTTATCCTTTCACGGCCCCCGCGCGACGCTCCTAAACTATCCCTATTTTATCTGTTCCGCGCGCAAAAACGAATATTATATACAAAACTCGTCCCCCCCCCCCTTCGCCAATAAACTGCTCACGCCATTGTGAATATAAAGCACACAATGCATACATAATCATCTCCCCCTTGGCGACGGCGGCGGCGGCGCCGAGTGCAAGTATCGTTTCCAATAACTCACAAGACCATAATTATTCTGCATCCGAAATCCACCTCTATCCCATGCGCACACGGTCATTAATTAACCGGCTCTCCCTCATCATCGTCATCCTTCGACGAGTCGCATTATCGCGTCCACCGCATCTGCATGTGATAGACGACCCAGCTGCATTGTGAGGCCTATGCGTCACGTGTATTATACAGCGCGGCTTTTTTATGATTTGACGGTGGCTGCGGCATAATATAACCTCGCGGCTATCTTCGGTACCGCGAAGGGCATCTCTCGGGACTGTGGTGAGAAGCCCATAGTGAACGCTCGCGCGCCAACTCATTTTCTGCCCCCCCCGTGACGATAAATAACAATTACACGTTGATATTTTTTGTCGTCGTCGCCGCCGCTCTGCCGAGGAGCTCTTGTCCCAGTTGCTGTGTCCGCGGCGTAGTGGCACTCGCTAAGTATATATACACACGTATAGAGTGAGCGTCGAGCAGAGAACGAGATACCGAACTACTTTTCCGACTCTTCCTTTTTTCCCCACATACAAGCTGTACTCGCGTTCTATTTCTGTATACCCGCATATCCTATAACGTAATTATCCCGCGAGAGAGAGAGACAGAGAGAGAGAGAGAGAAAGGTAGCCTGCATAGACACTAAATTGACTTTTCAATTAATAGAATGGTCCTGCTATGGTTATTTTAGCGCGCGAGCTGAGGCTCGACTGTTCAATTTTATTTAATGAGAAGGGATGATGCGCCGCGCGTTGCGGCACTGCCCCGCGGATGACTTGTTACGAGCTTTATTCGAGATGGCGAAAGAATTAACGGTTATTGTTTCGCCCGTTAAGCGGTTGGGAACTTTTGCCGATACAGCTTTGCTACGGTGGGATAGACGTGTTTATACTGTTGGACGTTAAATCGCGATTAACGTTAACTCCTGACTATATTTATAATTTTATAGCGGATCTTGAAAAAAAAAATATTAGTCGTCGAACACGTGCGTTTACTTATATCGCTTAAGTTTTGATAAATATGTATGTATTTATTATATAAAAATAATGCTGCGCAAAGTTTTCTCGCTTTAATGGGGATGGTTATGTTTGTAATTATTGCAATTTATTTTAAAACAGCGTTTTATTTATACTCCGATTAAGCGATGATGTATCGTTGAGTAAATATTTTTCCCATTTAGAGTATGACACATTTATAACGAACGCCTTTAAGCTTTTGTTTTTAGACGCGCATATGCAGCTTGTACTCTTTTTACATGAAAATAAAAACAAAAACACTATATCAGGCATCTAAAAACCGGCTCGATCAAAAAACCTCTTCTTCGAAGCGAATCCCCGAGACGAGACTAAAACGTCGAACGAATAAAAAAAAGCGCCAAAGTCCCCGACAAAACGAAAAGAACGAGGAGCCAAAAGCGACACACGTCACTAATCCCTCAACGATACTTTCAGATCATCCATCGAGACCTGGCAGCCCGCAACGTCCTCGTGGACCACAACAAGCTCTGCAAGATCGCGGACTTTGGGATGTCGAGGTTCGCGAACGAGGACGGCGAGGTGATCGAGACGAGGCACGGCAGGAATGCCCTGCCCATCAGGTGGATGGCGCCCGAGTCCCTCATCTATTCCCTCTTCACCACCAAAACTGACGTCTGGAGCTTCGGCATCTTGATGTGGGAGATCGTGACGCTCGGTAAGACCGCAATACTCTACTCCTCGATGTGTGTACAAGAACCGCACCTTAATTGGCTTCATTAGCAGCTGCACACGCGTCTGCCCGCAGCTCCTTCGGGAATAAATATAAATGTCATTTTGATTAAGAAGCGCGTGCGTGTGTGTGTGTGCGTGTGTGCGTCGCTAGAAAAAGCTTATTCCGGTTTTACTGGGGGGGCTTCGGTTGCTCGGCTGAAAGAATTTTCCTCTGGGCAATTAAGGAATAGTTATGGTGGGTTTTGTACGCGGGATACGACCATTTTCTTTTGGCGAGATTCAACCTTTTTTTTCCCTGTGTGTTAATTGCAAATTATATTTGATTTATTTGAAAACTCTACCGCGTTTGATAATAAATTCAGTTGATTTTTCAGACACTTATGGACGATTTACATTTGTGTACGGATAAGTCGATAAACTGGGAATTAAGTGCTACGGACTTTATCTATATACGAAAAATTAATATATGTGCTTTATTAAATTTATTTTCCAACTTTTAGTGCTTCTCGTATTTTCTAATATTATTTTATACTCCTAAATATGCATTTCTTAATAAATTGAACGGCCTATTAAAAATTATTAGTTTCAAGCATTTTTAAGATAATTTTGAATATTAAAATTTATTTTATGCAAGTATGCAAAATTATGTTCGAAGTATTATAGAATATATATTGAATAAATAGTTCGCAAAGCTGGGGATTGGATCAAGTATTAGCATCACGTCGCGGCATTCAAAAAATGAAATCATTCCAAATGAGTAAGCGCGGTTCATTAAACTTTGTAATGTATCGCGGTCACAGAACGAAAGCTCCACATAATCGCCCAATGACCCACTATCAGAAAAATGTATTCCGTTTCAAATGCATATAATACACCGAGTGGTTTCATTTCGTTTCGAATAATTTAAATATATTTTTAACGTAATAGCATTTAAAGTGTACTACCATTTCACTACTTTAAAAACTACGCACATGCAAAGAATTGCATTATTCTTTGAAAAGGTATATTTGTGCGAACCACTTATATAAAATGATGTTTCCGTAGGTTCAACGCCATACCCAGACATGACGGCCAGGGAAGTGATGCGCAGCGTCCAGAGCGGCTACAGACTCGAGCGACCCTCGCACTGTCGCGTCGAGCTCTTCCGCGTGATCGCCAGATGCTGGCACGCCGATCCGGACCGTAGGCCCGAGTTCCAGGTGCTCAGGCGAGACCTCGCCCAGCTCCTCGAGGACAACATGAATGGCCATTACGTCGACCTCGAGAGCTTCGCCTCAGAATGCACCGATTGATCGAGCGCGATTTAGGGCTTTCTCCTCTATCTCTTAATATCTTCTAGGAAAGGGAATTATCCCGATCATTCCTATAGACATACATGATTCTTGGCGAAAAATACAGTCGATCTCTTTTACCCTTCGTGAGCGTTTCGTATATTTTTTCAATTTCTCATGTTTCCGGCTCTGAAATTTGAGAAGACTTTTGGGCGAACAAAAGATGCTTGTGGAATGTTCATTCACAATTTATTGCGAATTCTACTAAATCTTAGTAGTTTGGTATTGTAAACTATTAGTCGAGGGTAGGAGATTGACTATATTTTTATATTGAAATCAAATCTTTCACTGTAAAATATTTAAAGTAAATATTTCTATGTCGACTTGCGAAAAAAAAACTAAAAAATTTCCTCTTCGCGAGGAAACGAAAAGTAAAATAAATTACTTTTATTCCTGCAAAAAGAATAAACAAATTGAAGAATCGAGGCTATTCTTTGTAAAAAAAATTGATCGTATTAGAAATCAAATATTTTAGTGATTCAGTATTTTTTTTTTGTAAAAAAAACAAAAGTGTACGCGAAATATTTATGCTGTAAGCCGGAGTCATAGCGTTCGGAGGCAAATCGACTTAATGGTAGATTCTCCAAAGAAAGGCATTAAAAAGCGTATAACGGAAAAGTTAATGTGAGTGCTAGAACGTTTCGTTTGCACTCGTTTAGACGAGCTTGTCAGGAATGCAAGTATTTTTTTATTAAAATTAGTTGTTAAGTAACAGTATCGACATCAGTGATGTTCGCGCCATTTTCAAGCTCATGCTCCACACTTATTTTTTACATATTTATTGGCCGGCGAAGGTGCAACACTTTCAAATCTCTATGTAGGATTTAGGAAAACTCATTTTCCGGTCTATTAATTTTTAATTATCCTTCTCTTTTTTTTCTATTAAGCGTCATAACATGCTCTCTTGCAATAATAAAGAAAAAAGAAATAAAACAAAAAAAAATAATATAATTGTACATATATATGTAATCGAGCATGTTTCGGGTCTTGAATCTTTTAATCAAACGTATCGAAAGAAAATACACCCACATCGAGTCTTTTGCGAATTGACGAGAATTTGATGATTTTCACGATACGAGTTAATCATGCGTTTAATTTTAATGATTCTAGTCTTTCGACACATCTGGAGCAGAGATCAAGTCGCTAACATTTATTCGTTTTGCTCATTTAATAATCGTTATTATTATTCATTTTGATCAAAGCTCCACTTCTGTCAGTTGATGTTTTATTTAGTTTTTACGCTATTACATTATTTTCCGATTTTCAAAGTAATTTTGTGTGAATTCGATTTAGGTGAACGATTGATCGGTAACTGTACATCCGTCCATGGAAAAAAACTTATTGTGATTCGCGTACAAATAAAAAATTGTGTAAAAAATGCTGTACTTTATATATTAAATACTGTATTAAGAAACCTTTGTGAGTAAATGTTATCATATATTTTTGAAGTCTTGCATTTATTTTCTCAACGACAACCAATTCTAGTACTAACCCAGATGCTTACTGCGAATATTACTAAGTAGTTATAATATTTTAGAAATGAACAAGGCATATCTTCTGTCCATAACAAATAATTGATGGATTGCTGAAAAATGACTTTAACAACAGCATTTGGATTTTTTTTTAATTTCATTGGTGTTCCAAACCCGTGTGCCACATATGAATTGCACTTCACTCTCGTAAACTATCGTGACGCATCAGGGTTACAGTGGTACCGTTCGTAGCGCTAGTGTATCTGCGCATATTATTCATTTTGAAATGATCATTATTCATGTCCAAGATTGAACATGCATTCGAGAGATTGTGAGCACCACAAAAATGTTGTTTGAACAACTGTAAGAGAATGTAATTGAAGATACTGGCGAAACAAATGGCTTACAGAGTTTGGCACTGTCGAAAATGAATTTAAATTTTAAACAATTTCACATTTAGGCAATATCGTAGGTATTTTGTAGTATCGGTAAGTTTTGTGCTCTATCTACACTGTTTTAATTACGAATCTGTATTATAACACTTGAAAATTATCAAAATCGAATAATGATGATATAAGGAATATTTAACTAAATGTGTAGGTGGATAGAATAATGTTTTCAGTGCACTTGAAATACTTATAAGTATGACTTACTAAAACAAATTGCAAAATATGTTGTTTCAGAAATATTACTTGTGAATCGTTAAAGATCACCTCCACAGCTCCCAAACATAAAAGCTCAATTAATAATTCAATAGCTCTGGCAAATAAGTAGGTAAAAATAACTTGCCCTTGCTATTTTAAATTAAAAATGATCGGTCTTATTAACTAAATAAATCTTTATGACTATTCATACATGAATCTCACGCGGATACTTTGAATCAGCAAGATATCTGATTGACCGAAGTATCGCTTAGCTTTACAATAACATTTCTCAATATTTATTTTACATCGCATGCAGTCTGCTTTTAACATGTGGACGAAAAGGAAAAACGTCCCTCAAGTTGTTTGAAAGTAGGTTTGTTCAACTTGTGCCCGCTCGCAAAGGAACTGTGTCAAGAGTGCGATTCTGTCAAGCTTGAATTTAAGAGATGTAGATATATATCGCATCGGGCCGTTAACATACACGTGCATCGCAAGAGAAAAAGAGATACGGATTGAGAAATTCGCTCGAATTCGGGACTACATGAGAGACCATCATCGGGAATTCCGTTAGTTTGACCAGACTCGCCACGACATACAGTATATACACACCTGAGACGATGATCGGCCTTCGAATCACGCACGATTTCGCGATACTTGTGGTTATAACGGTACCGCCTCTGCGACACCACACACACCGTACATCGATATCTCGCTTGTATAATAAAATATATGAAAATGGTATTGGAAAACAAAGTGAGCGAAAGTTGTTCTCTATGGATGCGAGAGGTTCGTTTAGTATACACATATATATAAATACGAGGCGGTGCATACGTGGGCGCCTAATACGTGTGCGGCTGTCTGCCTTTTGTAATCTGCATAATTCGATGATTTAAAATTAAGCGGTACGTGCATTTTAATATTTGTCCCTGCTCTCGCGGCTAACTTTCTTTCTTCTCGTTATGGAAATTGAGAGTTACATGAATTGTAGCCCGTAACGACGAGTTGCCGTTATAACATGTATTCGATGATGTTATAGATTGCGCGTTTCGCGTGTATCTATTATTAGAGATACGGATATACGAGAGCAGCATCGGAGTCTTGAATTGTGTACTTTATTGTTTTGTATTCCATCGGCTCATATCGAACAATCAGAATTGTTGCAAAATTGTATGTAATGACAATGCAGCGAGAAATATCAGTTTTCAGGTCAGCTCGGATGACTGCATTGTTAAAGGAAACACGCCGACTACTAATAAGCCATTGCGCGACGATTGAAATCCGAAAAGCCATTTATACGGTTATCGCTTCAAACGGTAAATATAAATAAAAACAATAATTCAGATACTTAGAAAGTCAAGTGCAAGCATAGCGAGAATTCGAAATAAAGAAAATGCTATTTGCAGCTAACATTTGCTTATTAATCCTTCGAGTTCGCGTATTTTTATAAGTTTTAGAAAACAACCTGTTTTCTTGTAATTCGTTCGATTACTTGAATCAGTTCTTTCGTTCATTCGAATCATCTCGATTAAAAAATATCGGTAAATAATAATGGGTCATGAAGCAGTCGAAAAGCCAAAAAGAAAGCGATTATAAATTAGGAAAGATATTGCCGAAGATTAAAAATACACTAATGTGAGCATAAACATCAATTTAGCTATGCATAAAATATAAAGCGTATATAATTCAGGTATAGAATTTAAAAAAAAAAAGAGAAAACGAGCGAGCATCAAAGTCAGTCCCCATCCACATATATAACCGACGCACACGCGTCTATATACTCGAGCGCGAAAAGAGCGCGAAAGTAAACCATCTATATACTCGCGACAGACAGTTGCGCCTTTAAAATTGTCCTTTTATCGTCCCTATATTTCGCAATTTTTCCTCTCTCTCCCGTCTCTCTCCTCGTTTACGCCGTCTCGCGTACATCCATCGCAGCAGCCCGCGCGCCGAGGAATTGGAAATTCTCCGATACTTACACACACACGCACACACACAGCAGCAGCAGCAGCAGCAGAGCTTCGTCCTCGTTACTCGACTCCCTCGTCGTAAAGCTCGCTCTACCAGCGTAAATCAGCATTTTCGCTCCATCATTTTGTTTTGGATGCATAAGGTATAACTGCTCGGCGCGTCCTTTTTCTTCGCGTTTTTATTTGGTTGAACGACGTAGCCACCGCCGCCACGTGTAACGATTCAATCCCCCGCGGCCTTTACGTCCTTTCTCTCTCTCTCTCTCTCTCTCTCTCTCTCTTTTCTTGCGGGATCGTTAACGCAAATTGGATCGCATTCCGGAAATCCTTTTGCGAAGCGCTCGCCCGCGTGCAGTGCACTTTTCGCTGCGCGACCAAAGAGAGAGAGAGAGAGAGAGAGCTTCGCGGTCGCTATCCTCTGGCCATGCACTCGCGCGCTATATTGGTTATATCGGCGTGTGCCTGCTTAGCTTGTCTATATCATTAGCATACGTAAATAAACGGAACGATCGCGCTTTGTTCGTCCTTCTCTTTTTTTTTTCTTTTTCTTCCTTTCGTTAAAGTGAGCAGGGGAATGTATGGATTTAGCCGGTAGTGTTCGCTGTGCCAGGCGATATTTTTTATTTTTCCGAGGTTCGCGCACGCGGTTATAGTTCGTGGCGTCCTTTGTATCTATATTGTTTATAGCTTATTGGAGAAAATTAGCATATCCTTTCTTGCTACTTTAGCGTGCACCGTATAAATGGCGAGGTTTAGTTTTAATTAAAGGTTTGATAAAGTATCTTGAATTTTTTGTTCAATTTTGAACTTGATTAAAATTTGCGCTGCTCAAATTTTTCAAGAGCAAACACTTTTTATTATATTTTTAATATACATATTATTTATTGCAAAGTTTTGTAAATTAAATCATGCGTTTTTAAAAGGCTCAAAATATTTTGCAAAAATATCAATAAAGCTATACAATACAGGTAATCGATCCTGTTTATAATAAAATTCATCCAAATATAATTGATGTATAGAATAATTAAACTGCTCGAGTACGCGAAACAACCTCTTTTACCCAGGCACTGCAATTCACTGAAAACGCAATTACTTTCCAAAACGACCTTTTCAAAACACCACCGCATCACAGTAAAATACCAAAAGATATTTCTACTTCCGAAGAAGACACGCATGTCCTCAAGCTCCTCGAACAATATTTTCCCAGTATCCTCTTACTCCCGCAATAAGAAATCGTACACGACACGAAGCGCGAGCGCCGTTCCATTAAGGGCAGAAAACGCGCAGGATTCCGCGGAGCGACACTTCCCGGTATCCGAACGACGCGACGGTCTTATATACGCGGGGGGGACTCGGAAATCCAACGTCTTACGTCAATCAAACGTCAGGCCGCGGGTAATGGCTTCTGCGCACTCGGAATTTCAACGAGAAAAGAAGCTATACTCGTCGACGACGACGACGAGCGTAACAAGTCCGGAGTCGCGGCCCTCGTATATTCAAATGTATTAAAATGAGCTTTAATAAAGATAACGAATCGACCCGCGACCGCTCGACATCTCATCTCTCGATCCTAAAAAAAAATCTCGTTTCCTCTCTTCTCTCTTGCGCGCGAGCGTACGCATATAGCGGGATCGTAACAGATCGTCGCTCCCAACGCTCGCCGTTTCGTTTTCGCTGAAAGTGAAATCCCCGCGCGCATAGAGAAAAGGCCGAAAAATCTCGAGCACCGTCCATGTGTGTGTGTGTGTGTACGTTATGGCTTTCATAATTTGCTGCTCTTTCGTCACTTTGCTTTCTTTCAAAACACCGTCCTCGCGCGCAAGCGTCTATTATTATTTTCACTACTTTCTAGGAGGTATCGCGTACGTCGAGGTCGAGTTGTGCTTGGATAAAAAATAATTGTGATTTACGACAGGAGCTTTTAACGTATAAAGGTGCAGTTTTTGGTTAGAATGATCATATAGGAAACGACCAGCTTTGTCGAATATTGTCAATAATTCATAATCTCCCGTCGTATATGAGATTCTTCATACGAAACATTGTATATACGTAAAAGCCAATACAAGAAGCGACTTTCTATGATAAAAGTTATAATAAAATGTAGCATGGAACAATTATTGGAAAATCTTCCATGAATATATATTTACATTTTATCCGAGATTTCACATTTTTAATCATTAAAGCCGTACAAATATACGACGAGCAATGGAACGTTTAGTTTACAAAGTAATTATTTTAGAAAACGTACCCAGCATTCCATACGATACTGCACTTTCCGCGTAATTCTACATCCTTGCGATTTATATATCGAAGAGCATTGGCAATCACGGTACAGCACGTGCATTTACCTCAACACTGCGTATCGTAATAACGAAAGCCGGACCGTTAACGATCTTCCAAGACGAGTGACACCAGCTATCCTTTGAGCCAACGAATCCCTTCATCGAGTTTAATCCGCGGAGAACGAAACAATCATCCCACTGTTCATAAATCGCTTCGGCTATACTCTCAACAGCCGCGCATTACAAGCTCAATTCTTCAGCACAGGCTGCGGGCCTCTTAAAGCACTTCCAGTTCCATCGGCGCATAAAAGCCTCCGCGCGCGTGAGGTCCTTCCCCTCTTATACCTATACACGATATATCCCCGTGACTGCAGCAATTTACCCCTTTGGGCATCTTCCGCATGACGAAAATCACCTTCCGACCATAGCCCAACCCTATACTTATATACTCGATATTAAATGCGATTCGGTAGTTAGTGCCTGGCGTATATAACGTAAATATATCTGTCGGGAGAGACCATTTCCCCGGTCTCCCTCGCTATAAGCGTATACGAGCGAGGCCCTAGACACCGTGCATTCTCAAAGGTTCTGGGATGGTATCGCGTAGTCGGGCGTATTTTTCCTTTTTCCTCGTTTAAAGCCGGCCGGAACGCGCGGGTATCGAGAGAGAGAGAGAGAGAGAGCGCCTGGCGAATCGCCTCACCTGCGTCTCTCCGTGTATACGGGTTTGCTCGGCTGTAGGCTTAGGATAACGAGAGAGAGAGAGAGAGAGAGGCTGTATACGCGCCTCGCCAGGCTTGATAATGGCCGCGCGGAGAGCTCGCTTTTGTATTAGGCTCTTGATAACGAGATCTTGTTTATTTTGCGGCTCCGCGCCTCGTTTGCACATGGGAAGACTACCTACCACCTTATACGTATATATATATATACTCTGTTTGTGCAGAAAAATAAAATTCTTGTTTATTGCTATAGTGAAAGTTGTGCGTTGAGTTTGGAAAATAATTTAGTTTGGACGGTGTGTGTACACTGAAGCAAACGAGTTTTCGTGGAAGCTTATTCTTTTACGATTTTTATCTTTTTATTACATAAAAATAATCTTGTACGCGCAGATGAAATAGAGAATAATTTTTCAGTTGAAACACAAGAGTTTCTATACGAGTCTTATAAAAAAAATTTTTATATTTTTCGATAATAATTAACATGTGTCTGTGTAAAAAGCGATTTTACGTGGGAAAACTGTCTGACTGTACTTGGAATGTATCTACTAAGCTTTATAGCGAACTATCGAAATTCTCCGTTATAGAAACTACCTACAACGATGCTCATCATCTTCTAAATTCCCTTTTAAACTCTTAACTATATAGTCGATCTATTGTAATTCGAATACACGTATTATGTACATAATAGTGAATCAGCAATAAAAAGAACGTTGACAGAGTCCATGGAAAAGTCAAATACCATAAAAAAGTCAATGGAAATCAGCTCTAATAACCAGTTCTCGAGCCTCTTAACAACCTGTCCCATATCCTAACGAAAGCTAACCTTGAACTACTAAAAACTCACCGATAACTCCAACAATGCCCCGCCACATCTTGTAATTAACGCCGCGAGAAAGAAATTCAAATCTCCAGACGTAGATTCTAGCTTGCTTAGTCATATGTGTTACACGACGGGTCTGTTATTAAAAGCCTGGAATAGACACTTTTAGCGGATTATTAATGCACGCTTTGTATTTAATTTTCGCGTGAAATTTCCGCTCGAATGATACCGAAACTCGTAAACTTTCCAAATCAACCCACGTAATATATAGTGACCAACGGCCTCTCCTATAGATTCATAAGTTTTAGTACTCAAATAAATTGGGTTGTGCCCGTTTATTTCGCCGCTAATCCTGAATTATACGTATAAGGTTTTCGCTCGTTTTTTCTTTCTTTTTTTTTTCTTAAATTAGAAAAAGCTGACCGATGTACATTCGACCACTTGCGGTTTTTCTACGAGAATGTATATTGATACTCTTCAAAAAAAAAATACGTTTCTACAATAATTTAAATGGAAATTAATTATAACGCGTTTAAACTACAAATATTAATGTGCGAAACATTTTACATCTTATTGCATTTCAAGCAAAGTATACATTAACACTCGAAACGAAGTACAATCAAATATTTCCAACTCAAGTGTAAATTAGTATAATTATATTATATAGATAATCCATTTATCACGCATTACGAAGCAGATTAATAATAATACTTTTGCGGATCGCGTTAGAAAAGGTGAGCGTAATAATTTTCTAAAACGAGATTAAGTCATAGCTGCGGCATTATTTTAAAAGACACGCGTCGATAATAATTAATTGCCGCGAATTCTTTGGAATATGCGCGCTCGCCACGATGAGGAGCTAATGCCGATATAGCGTGTATAGCAGCTGGACCGATAAGGATCTTGACGCGCGTATTATAATTAACCAGTTGGTAGCCGAGCCGCGCGCCGCAACGCCGGCAACGCGATAGTCCGTGAGAATCGTCGGCGCTCGATTCGCGTTATAGAGACTGCGATACACGGCCGTTACTAATGCCCAGGCTCTCATTGCCTAATTATTACCCGCGTTATATCGGACCTGCTCCATCTATACTAATTTTTATTCTCCCGAGCTCTACGCCATTTTTACTCTACATATCTCGATTAGCTCGTTCAATGCTGTATACAGTCTCACAATGCAACTCGATGTTTCTCCCTCTCTCTGAATACCGTCGCAACTTTCTACCGATATCCTCCAAAGTCGTCCGGTGATTACAATGTCCCACTGATTCTCATATCCACAGAGCAATAAAATCTGTTTGCTCTTAGAAATTACACGCGATCTCTCATCCAGCCCCACTTTTTCTCGCTATACATATGCAGCGATCGGCCCGACTGTCCCCTCGTCTGCTTCCACGTCATGCAACTCTCCATCGCACATTTTTTTTCTCTGTTCTTTCTTTTTTTCTTTTTTTGCTAATCACAAAGCGACGTGTGCAAATATGTCGAGAAAAGCGTCCAAATCTATGTGAAACGACCGAAAGTATAATACATTTATAATTGCGGGCGCCGCGAGTGTGAATCTCGTTGCGAAACATCCGAGACGGCGAAGAAAAAAAACACACAAACACACACACGTACACACAGGAGGCGATGGGAGAATCGCGCCCGAGGAGAGCTAGAAAGTGCAGAGTTGAGAATTCTATTGCCATAAAAGAGAGAGAGAGAGAGAGGAATATGGCACTCTCGATGACAAAGTGCTGTATAACGTCGCGATGTGCCCAATTGTCGAGCAATCAAGCGACTAGTGGGATACTATACGTCGCAATTAGTCACCCGTTTTTTTGCTTCTCTCTCCTCTCTCTCTCTCTTCCTCAATTTCTCTCAGAGACAGTCTGTCTCGTACACTTTTATACATCACTGCAATGCATTAGAACAGCTGCTGACGTTGACGTTACGCTTCTGATGACGAGAGAGCCCGAGAGGAGCGAGTTTCTTCGCGGCGACTGCGTGTAATGTGTATATAGGTGTTTCATCGAGTTCCCGCAAGCTACGTTCGTTCTTCTTTTTTTCTTTTCGAGAGGATTTCGGTAGATGGGACCATCGGCTTTCTGAAAAAGAAAGTAAAAACGTGTCGCAACGTCTGTGTGTGCGTGTTTTTTTTTCCATCTCGACGGAGATTCACGCGGCTCGTTATATTGGGTGTATAATATCGCCTTTTGTTGATCGATTTTTTGTTTTGCTCTCCCAGGCTTCGTTAATAATTTATATGATTTTTTTGGACTTGATGAACTGGCTGTTGGGTTACGTAAATGCTGCATGTAAATAATGAGTTTTTGAGTACCTTGAAATTATTATATTGCTGGATTTTCAAATTGCTCCGAGAGAGATGTGTATTAAGAACCGGTTTTTATCAATTGCACGTACCTTTTTTCACCAAATATGGTTGTTAATAAATTATCAGTTTAAAAATAATCGAAAAGTACATAAATACGGCTTGATGACTTACGATTAACGATAGTGGATATGTCACTTCGTCTTACAGGTTTTTCAGAAATCGGGTAAAGTTATGCCACTCCTCACCCGTGGCTTCGTATTAATTTGTGAAATGAGATAAGAACGGAATAAGTATATTTATACTTAGAGAAATCGGTTAAAAATACACGTTGCATTTATTCAATATATGGGTGCATTACTTTTTTGTGAAAGGACCTTTCGAAGCTTCGCGATGAGAGAATATTATACGAATGGCCGCGGGCAGGTAGGCGGATTTTTACTCCTCGCGCCCAAAGCTTTCCTCATTATAATAATCAGTATATACATGAAAACACAAGAATTGCCAATTTTGTAAAAACAAAAAATCACGGCCTGCGCGTATCGTGACTTTTTAATCGAAGGCGCTGAAAATATACAATGGAGCGCTGCAATTTACGTACAGTACGTCTGATTAACAGATCTTTATCTAAACTCTCTCGTATATGAGATGTGTACCGTATTAAATCAACTTCCTCTTGGCTCGATCAAAATTCTCTTGCGAACGCACGACGACTAAGCGCTTTACAATATGTTCCCGTACGTGCACTCTTTCGTTCCACTTATAATCCTTTGCAAGCTACAATTTATAAGAAGAAAGTCGCATCAGCCACTGCTTATCCGTGCATAAACGTAAGTCTCTCGAACAGAAGGAACAAAAAAAATACTAATTGCGATCGTCTATTGACACTTTTGTTCCGACAGCAAAAAAGTAAGTCGAGCGTCTTTTTCCGAGCGTATAAAGAAACTGTTTTTGCTTCGAGTCGCTTCTCGCAAATTAACTTAATTAAAAGCAGATATTCCAGCTCTCGCAGTTGTATATATACGCATTCTAATAAAAGCGTCTCCATAAATTTTTGGCGAACCGTATGGAATCGAGAAGTTACTTTCTCATCCCATCATCGACGTTTCAAGAAATGAACGAGCACGAAGAAAGAAAAAAAGTACGGCAGCAGGCGGGGAAAAGATTCTCGGCCGAAAGTAAAGCGTGAACCACGCGAGCAATAGTGTCAAGTGCGCAGGCATGCGTACCAAGAATCCAAGGCCTTGGAAAGCCAAAGCGTCACCTTGGCTTTGAAAGTGAGAATCCATCATAGGCTCTCCTATTGAGTTATTATCGAGAATCCATGAAGCGCGCCTTTAAAACCGTATAAGAATGACTTTTCTAGAAAAAAAAAAAAAAAAAGAAAAACAAAAGTACTAGTGCAGACGAATTTCGAATTAAAATAGTCAGTTTTTACTCTCGCTCGATCAACCATCGACTAGACTAACTTTCTAATTGTAGAATATTGTCAATTTTATTGGAAAATTCTTGGGCGCGATTAATTTATTTAACGACGTATTAATCAATGGCTCGGCGATTCGTTTGAATACATATAATTTTAATGAAAGTTGGCTGGAGCTTTTTTACGAATAGGTGAAAAATTACGACGGGAATAGAAGGTTATGCGGTATACGGCATCGATCAAACTATTGATTTATTGATTGGCTAGTTCGCTTAGACTCGGATTTATTTTTGGTGTTTTCGTCGACCGGCGCTGAGAACTCGTTCATCAATTCCCAGATGATAAATCGTAATCTGGTTTACTAATATATTTGATATTACATTTACACACGAGCACATATAAAACAAGTGTAAAAGCTCCAATTAGTCGTCCAACATACATCTCGTATCTCTAACTTAGCAACATTACATCCGTTATATCTAACATTACTTAACTCATACGCGGCGCACACTCATAGCGCAATTAAACGCATTAATTTTCTTATTATTTAACTCGCGCGCAGTTCCCGCCAATTACTCCCTAATTACTCCACAATTTCCGAGCTCTCTAAACTAAAAAACTATCGACATCTCCACTTACAACCACACACACACACACGTAGATATACAGAAAACAATTCTTCCTTTTTTTGTATACCTCCCGCAATTTTCCCTCCCAACGAAAATTACAATTTTATCGAAAGTTTCCATTTTTAATATTGCGCACAGTCGCGTATCCGTTCGCGAAAATCCCGAGATCGCGTGCGCGTGCGGCGGCATCAGGCACAAAAAAAAGCCGCAAAAGCAGCAAAAAAGCTCGCGCGCAGGAAAACGAAATCGGGCTATAGAAGCAAAAGGTCTGAAAAATTTCACTTTTTTTTTTGCCCAACATCTCGCATATATATCCTGCCAACAAAGGATTAGCGCGCGCCTAAAGGTATATATAGAGAGTGAGAGAAGAAGGAAGAAGAGGAAGGAAGGACGGAAGTGGCGCCGAAGATTAGCGCCGATAGCAGCAGCAGCAGCAGCAGCAGCCTCGCAGAGTCTCTCTCTCTCGGCGGCAGGAAAAGATAAACGAGAGTAGAAGGGGCCAGTGGCCGACTTGGCCTGCGGACGGACGCATTTTCTCCCTCTCGGCGCTCGTTCGCTCCTCGCACGCATCGCTCGCTCTCTTTCACCTCTCGTGCGTCTCTTCTCTCTCTCTCTCTAGCAGCGCGCGGCGTTTCTCGGTCACGGCTCCACTCCCGTGTACACGCTATACACCAGCGTCAGCGGCAGCAGCTTCCTCGCGCGTCGAGCACACACCAGTCTAATATATCCCCACGTCGTCGCTGCAGACGCGCGCGCGCGCGCGCCTATATACGCATCTCTCGAGCCGCAGCAGCCGTCTACCGTCTATATACCGTCGAGCGGAAGGAATAAGAAAGAGAGAAGATCTCTCGCAGCGGCCGCGTTGCGCGTGGACACTGGCCGGCGCGGATTTTTGACCTACAAAAACTCCTCTCCGCGAGCTGAAGACGAGGAGGAAGAGGAAGAAGAAGAAGAAGAGAGCGAGGCAGCAGGAGCAGTAGCAGCGGCGGTAGTGGCGGCGGCGGCGGCGGCTACGGCAGCAGCGGCAGGTGCGCGAGAGCTGGAAAGAGCGAGCGAGAGAAGTCATTAGTCGAGTGTGGCGCGTGGAGAGATGAAACCTGACCGAGGCACTATACCAGCGGCCCCCGGCGAGCCACTGTAGTCCGCGAGTCGATTTCGTGAGGCTGTGACGTGCGGACACCTTTGGGACACACGCTCCTCTCTCTCTCTCTCTCTATCTCTCTCTATCTATCTGTCTCTGTGCGCGCGACTGTACTCCAACTCTGTTATCGTACCGATAAGATTTGCCGGATATATCGGGAGAGGCTGAGGAGCTGAGGCATCTGCGTCCTCGTCCAGCATGAGGATAACTGCAGCCGGCGCCGCTCTCGTCTTACTGGTAATGGAAATTCAACAACGACCCCATCCCACCCCCCGTCCGCGCTCTTTCTTTTCTCTAATACAGTTTCTTTCAGAGCTCCGATGGCTCGTGAAATATTGTCGCGTAGAAAGGCCGCGGACTCTTTTCTCATTTTCTTCTTATACTTCTCGCATCGCTGTTTATATATTTGTATAATGTTTACGCCCGCCTACCCGGTGCTTAACCCAGTTTTTTCTTAACCTCGCGACGGCATTAAAATCACCGAGTATAGAATATAGGATCGACGGGTGGCTTTTCGGCGTGAAACGACGTCGTTATAACGTAGTGATATAGTCCCGCAGTGAAATCAGCTGTGTATAGAAAAGGCGCGCGCGCGCGTTTAGTGGGTCAAGACTTGATTGCACGCAGCGCGAGAGAATCGAATTTCCTTCCGCTGACGACGCGCCGCGTTTAACGACCGTCTACACCGATCTTCCTTCGCTTTTTCTCTCGAGCCAGTCACGCGCACGTGACTCGCGACTTCGGAAGAAAAAAAATGATATTTTCCATATTGTTATACATATCGACGACGACTTTCGCCGTCGCAGTCGTCCATTTAGATAATGTCCGATGATGATTTATTATTTGGTCTGGCTTTAAACGTGTGTGTGTGTGTAGACGTTCGCGGCGATAACTAGTGCAGTCCAGACGAGCAAAGGTGAGAAGAAGTCGAGGCTCGTGGAGAATTTGAATGTGGAGATCGAGGAGGACGAGGAGGAGGAGAGAGATGAGATATCGACGTCGCTGAGAGTCCAGCAGAACGCAACAGTCGAGAGGAAGAGTGACGACGTGAGTCGCGGAGATAACTTATACATGGTCATTTTATATCTTTGGATGTGCTTGCGGTGCTTTCGATTAACAGCTGCGCTCGCGCGGATCTAGGTGTTTTTGAGGCAGTTTTTGTAGTATGTGCAGCAGGGGTTTTTTAACGGTTTTCGTTGTGTTATTAGCGCGGTGAGGCAATCGCGCGCGCGCGGTTGCATCGTTATAAGTATGTTTGCACGTTTTAATTACACCCTATTACTCGGCTTTGCAATTGAGTTTAAGCGCAATTTTATGCGCGCCGAGCGTTTAGGAACGGAGCGAGTTACATAAAAATAGCAGTTTTCAAATGAGTGCATGAGAATCAGGCGATTCAAGACACTGGTTTTTTTTTTTTTTTTTTTTTTCGTACACATACGGTGGAGAGTGCAGCTGTCGAAATTGGCTTTATTGTTGATTTAAACCTTGAGAATACAGTTTCAGGAACGTAAATAAAGCTAAATGAATTTGATTAGTTTGGACAAAATGTTGGTTCGTTGAGATCCATTAAATCCTATTCTGGAAAGGTTTCACACTTGCACGAAATAAAATCAACTCCAACTTCTTGAGAATATCAAATATAAATGTTTTATTTCAGTACCGGTTAATTTATATCTGCTCTGTACAAAAAGTCAAACATGGTGTGGATCATCTAAAATTTTACCCGTCGTATAAAAGAATCCTACCAAAACCCATTATCTCAAATCCTCGACCCCTCTCCTCCCGCCCAAAAAAAGCACTGGCAAACAGCAACAATCTTATCGCAACTCTTGTCTTCAAAACGCAGGTCATCATCAGCAGCGGTCCAAGAAATGCATCGAGCGCAAAGCCGGCGATCATCGACAAAGCGCAAGCGCGAATCGGCGCCGCCGCCAAGGTCGTGATAGCGGCCGACCAGGAAGCCGAGGTGAAGCCGGAAGAACTGCCCGAGGTTAGATTATACTCCTGCATACACGTCCTTTTATTTCTCTTCTTTCGCGCCACGCCTGCGCAGCCGGTTACGCACTTTACGACTGCATCGCGGAGGGCTTGGAAATTGAATATATATTATAGGTAGGCGAGGAATGCCGCGGAAGCGGCGCTCGGGATATTTTCTATTTTTACCTCCTGGCGGGATGTAATTGATGGGCAGGGAACACATTTGTGAGTTTGGTGTGAAAAAAGTGAAGGTGAAAGGAAAATTGTGATTTACAACAGGTGGCGTTGATCTATCCTATAGCTATGAAAATCGTTAAATATTCTTTTTCCCTGGTAGAATATTAACTAGTTCAGCCGGAAACTGTTTATTTAAACATCAAATGTTATTTATATAATTTGATATGTTTATTTTAATTTAAGGGCACGATATTTTCTAAAACGTTTAACATTCATTTATATAAAGTTAATAAGCAAATACTCGAAATAATTATTTTCAAACCGTAAGTAAACTTAGCATAAATAATTGGAGAATTATTCCAAAACAAACATCGAGGGCAATGAAGTAATTACGTATTAAAAGACAAAAAAAAAGAAGAAAAAACGTGTTCGGATACTCGTTATCCGTATCCAAGCTCGTTGACACTGTTGTTGTTTACAAACAGCCCGGCAAAAAGCTGCGAACAAAATTATCGGGTTAGATTGGGTTTGAAAGTGGGCAAAACCCGCAACACTTCTTTGCCTTAAAAACCTGAGAACTGCCTGTAGTAGCTTACTTGCCTAATTGGAAAACACTGTAAATGTAGAACGCGTCGTTACGAAAGTTTACCAATACACTATCAACACCTTTACATCATTATAATAATGTTTATCAAATTGAGAAAGTGTCTGACTGATAATTATAAATTTACATGAACTTTATTAGAGATCGTATTAGGAATAGACATTATGAGCTGCATAATTTTAACATAAAATAATTTCAACTGCATTTATTATCTGCAAAATCAATGTAGTCCAATTCCAACATCTGCTCTTTCACAGATTAAATCAGCTTCATTGTACGGATAAACTAATTTACATCTAGAGTACAAGACATCGGTGATTCTATAAATAGTCCGAATCCCGCGATAATTGTAGCAGCTGCTCCTTGTAAAGTCATGCAGCATGCAGCGGTGTATCGATAGAAAGTCCTTTCTCTCGCGTATATATATGCCCGATAATGCTAAATTTATATGGATAATTAAGTGTCAAAATTATTTTATATGTACCCTCGGGTTATTACCGGCGGCGCGCGTTCATTCGAAAAATTTCACTTTTTTTCGTATACAACAGCGTAGCAGCACTCGTATTTAAAGCCTATGGTCCCAAGTTGTACCACTTTCAGCTCTTATTAAATGTCGCTTTGCTCGTAAAGGTCCCATTTCGCTTTGGCCGCGCACACGCGTACTTCAACGCTTCATTAATTTTATATAAAAAAGAAAAAAAAATTAAAAAAAAAAAACGAAGCAAGAAGGAGAGGAAGTACTTAGCTGAAAGCTACAGAAAAGAGAGTGATGACGATAGGAATTTTGAAATTGCTGTAGAGTAACTGGTGAAAACGTTGATGTGTCGCGGCTAAATCGAGAACTCGAATTACCGCGCGTGCTCGCGGATTTGAAAAAGTGTCCGGTTTTCCTCTTCTAATGAATTATTCGCAGTTGCACGGTGAGCGTATACGAAGATGGATTGCGCGCGGTTACGTTGCTGGCTTTGGTTGAATACATTAGGACTATTAAATTTTTAAGTCTTCATAAATTAGTGCAGCTTAATTAGCCGGTTAGTCCGTCGTATTAATGCCAACTAAAAGTAACAAGTATCGTTTGGAATTATTTAAATTGAATTATCGGTATACGTATGTATATATATATGAAACACAGCTTTCTTCCAATACATCAAAGTTCATAATCGTCAAATAAATAATTCTATAATTTTAGTATTTGAAATGTATTAAGAAAATGTTAAATTTTATTAGTAAAAAAATTCGTTTTCTAACGAACGAATCCGTAATGCGCGCATAAATGTATATTTCAACTCGCCGTTATAAATAGTAGTTTCAAAATTCTCAATGCGCACCGAATGCGAAAAAAGAATCAGTTTTTAGAAAGTCTCGGTTGGTATATACGCAAAGTAATTATTTCATTACCCATTTCATTGCATCGCGCCGCGGAGAATATAGTCGAACCCTACCCCCGTACATACCCAGCACAGTTTCGAAATATCCTATATATATATTGTCCAAATCAGGCGCTCGGGCAAATCTTTAAAAATCCCTTCCAAACGATTACGGCGAATAGCAGCCGCGCTTGCAGGCAGCAACAGCTACATTTAATTAAAGACTCCACCGTACACACATATATCCCATTCATAAAACTCTCAGCTTCTCAGCGTCTACAATCGTAAATCCATCGCACAATAACACTCGGTGCACGCGCATAGACCTTTTTCCCCGCTAAATTCCATACACCGCGAGGAGACCGTGGATATTCCAAAAGCGTCGCTTAATCATCCGCAGCGGCAGCCGCGCAATCGAACCTATACAGACAACGGCTGTATATACTTAAGCGATGCTTAAACACAGCGACAGCGAGTGAAACTGCAACCGGCGCCGCTTTTACAAAACAAACAAACTCGCGCGCGCGCGCGCTCACAATAACACGGCGAATTAGCTCCCGCTGCACACTTTTTCCATCGGCGCGCATCCGTCAATGGAGAATACTCATATCCGTTGTATATACACATATCGAGCGACTCTCATCTACGGGGAAAGGAGAAGAAAAAAAAAACGCGTCGCTTCGCACGCACACATCCCCGGCGCGCGCGTTTAACGGAAAAAGGACTTTCACACGCGATGCTTATACTGTACTCGCAATCAAACCAATGTGGCATTATAATTCCTACGGCTGCTGTGTTCTTTTTTTTCTTCTTCTTCTTTTCGTTGGCGCATTGTATGCAAGCGCAAGGCTCGAGTGTGTGCACCGGCGCAGCGGTTTATATCGCCGACACACATCGCGCCCAGAAGAGAACTTTCCATTCTGACCAGCAATTAGCGCGTGGCCGTTTATATATATGTATGTACGCGCGATTTTCTCTCTCTTTTACGGCTGAACGCTCGATTTTAGAGCGAACTACCGCCGCGGCTCGATCGTGATGCCTGTGCGTTTTATACAGTTTTTTTTTTTTCCTTTATACTTTTATATTCTATAGCCACTGGAGCTGAGGTACGCGAGACCTGGGAAGTACAGGAGAAGGCCCTTCTACTCGCCACCCACGCGACGATCTTCCGTCAACAGAAGAAACGTCTATCCTGGTATGTATTATATATATTTGCACGTGTGCGTTTGTGCGCAGCTGTGGCTGAGAAAGACGGGAAGCTCGCGCTCGCGCGCTTCTGACGTATGAACCATGAATATCATAGACTCGGGTGCAGCCACACACAATGACGTAGAAAACTAGTCGCGGGTATCCGGTCTCGTCGAACCTCTCTCTCTCTCTCTCGTTGGTGGTACTTACTATGTAAATGAGAGGATGGAAATTACTTTTTCGCGCGCGCATGACTGGAGGGGAGAAAGAGATGGCGGCTTGCGTTCGTCATGGGATTTTATGAATTTTGGAATAAATTTTCGTCTTTTCAAGTGTCGGAGAGAGAAAAGGAGACAATGTGTGTGTCGCTCGCTCGCGTACAGTTTCTAAAGGAGCGAGTCTTTGAAGCTCGCACAGATTTACAGCGCGGAGAATTTAACAGATCCCTATACAGTCTTTGAATAACGAGAATGCGATAAAATATTTATGAAAGCTGTAGGTTATACTCGACTTGACTTGTGTCTGCCAATTCTGGGAAATTTATTTTTCTATTTATTTCAATGGAAATATATGTATTTTTTAAAAATGCTAGTTAAATTAATATTATAGCTATGTGTACGCTGGAGATTATCGGCAAACAATTAATTAGTATAGGCGTGCGACATTCTCTCTCAGTTTTATAGTAATTGGATCGATAATGACTAAGCAAGAGGTATTTCATTTAAACCAGAATGAATTCAATTTACCTCTAACTACCTAGTATTTTATAAAAACAAACATGATTATACAGTTCAGCTTTTTTTTTATTCGTAAATTGTTCATTGCGGCAGTTTAATTATCTCACATTTGTGTGACAAATCGCCTTTTGAATTCGTCCATTCTTAACCTCATTAACAACAAACGTGAAAATACGTAAAAGTATATACAAGATTACTCTTCATTCATAACGAGACGAGAGACACGAAAACGGCACAAACGAATTAACTGCGGTCAGCCAATGATACCGCAAAGGAAACTAGGTGAAAATCGCGCGGAATGCTCGCGAAACGAGAAGATAGAATCTCCGGTCCGTCGGCGTCGTCCTGCACGAAATCAAGCATGCAAAATGGAAAATTTCTCTATCGAGACAGATGCGTCCCAGTGATTAAATGGATTGCTCGCTTCCCATCCGCGCGCATCAGGATGAAAATAAAAGTCTCTCTCTCCCGATATACATCGCGCGCGCGAGCCATTATCGTTAATCGCCGTCATAATTCGCAACTCTCCTCTTCGACTTTTCACTTGACCGCCCGAGAGACTGTATTATATGGTCGGAAAGAGAGATGAGTAAAAGAAGAAAAAAAAAAAAAAACAGAGAGAGAAGGAGACGCGTAATAAAAGCATTATTTTTTTCCTCTCGAATGTTGAAGATAAGTCGTCGCGTCAGCAGCCAGGCCGAGGATCCACGAGGAGGCCCGCCGATCCGAAAAGAGCGCCCACCGAAAGCGAATGCACTTTCTTTTCGAAAACCGTTTGCTTGGAGGCCGTCGATTATCCCATGTATGTATATTCCAGCCTCGGCGACGATTAGAAAATCATCCTCGCTGTGGCCTCTTGCACGATCTATCTTTTTAAACGCCACGTCTGTGCGCGTTCGCGGTATTATATTTATTTATAGAAAATGCTTGCGGTCGATGCCTGCCGATCGATACAAGTTTCACTAGTAAAGTATAGCGTTCATTTGAAATTGCTGTATTGGGTGGCAGTTGAGCATGCGGGATATCGATGCTTGCGACTGTTGGTCAAAGTCAGTGTTACGCGGACAACTAGAGTTTGGTTTGATGCTGCGGGAGTGTGGGGATCGTAATTATAGCGTAATTATTAGCTCATGATTTGTGTAATCTGGATCGCATTGCTTTGGTGGAGGATGTGATTCGATTGATCGAGGCTACTGATGACGCGAAAGTTATGGATTCGGTTGCTAATTTATTTTTATTATGCACATTTTGTTAAAGAACTTTCAATTATAATTCACGTCCTTTTTATGATAACCAATGATATTATAGCCAATTTTTTTAAATTGTTTGATATTTAATCAAAAATTTCATGTTGCTGAATTAGGAATTTTACGTACAGCACTTATTTTAATACTAATATATTTAACATAATTTAATGAATGTTTAGATTTTAACAGTAGGTATTAACAATTGTAGATATTGCATGTCAAAAATTAACCAAAAGTATACATCACAGTAACTTCATGCTTGATTCCTTTCTTAATACCGACAATTTAAAATTACCTATAAAAATGTACAAAAAATTAGTAATTCCTTGCCGTTACATTAGAGTCCAGTCGAGTTCAATAAAACGTGCATTTTGCACTACTTTCCATAGACTGGTTAAAATTTCCCATTGAGCACAGTTTAATCACCTTCCGTGCCCCAAAAACAATAACCATTATATTTCCCTACACCAGACTCCGTCACGCAATCAGCAAACTTTGAAGCAAACGATCAACTGAATGAGCCTACACTACTTTTTCCACGAAATCCCACAACACAATAATATTGACTTTCCTTCAAAAGCCATTCCTCACAATCACAATCGCAAGTAGGTCCAGTTTCATTGTCGTCACCTCCAACGCCACAAAACAAGAGAAAGACTCTCGACAATATCCGAGAACATCCGAGAAGGAGCCATAAAAAGCCTCTCCTCCTTTCTTTTTTTCCCCCCGCATCGACTCGCTCGTGCCGAACAAACAATCCCAAACATCGCGTCTACGCTCCGTAATCCCTCTACTCCACTTTTGTCTCAGGGAGGCCATAATGCGGAGCATCCGCAACAATAAGGACATGGTCGCGGCACTGTTGGCCGACTTCAAAGTCCAGGACGCAGGTTTCGCCGAGGACGACGATTTTCCCCAGTCATCGTACAAGTCCGGCTACGACAACAGATACGACAAGCGATATCTCGAGAGCAGATTCGAGACCAGCAACGAGATCAAAAGGTGAGCGCCGCGCATCCTCGTAAAATGCGCTTATTGTCGACCGGATGACAATGTGTTGGCATTGTTTCACGGAGGAAAGCGATACTTGAATGGAAGCGCCTGTTGAGCTGTGCTGCTGTTGTGATCCCCTGCGTGGCGGGATATCGTTGCGCAGGCGCTACCGCGATGCGGCTGCTCGTACACTCGAGCGAGAGTCGTCTTTTTTTCGTTCTAACGCGTGGTTTTGCCTTTTCAGGCCCATAAATCGTATCGCTACTTATACGCGGTTAGGTGAGAGAAAAAAAAGCGAGAATGCTTCATTCACTTTCGTATTAGCTGCAGCTCGTCCGACGATTTATTGGCGTGTATATATGCGGCCATATGAAATATATATAACTTTCTTTAACATTCTTGAAATGAAAGGTTAAAACAATATGTATAGAAATTTCACTACCGAGGATTAGAATATAATAATTACGAGTATTATCTGAAACGTTTCGAGGGGAGAAATTTAAGCGTAAATTACTTAACAATCTTGCGGAGTAGAAAGTGCAAGATTTTATATTTCGAAAAAAAAAATTTTAATCAACTTTAACCTTATAGTGGGGCTTGGAACTTTCTTTTACGGTATTTATCGCACTAATAATTTACAAATAAGTTTCTAAGAATATATGATAATTTAGAAACTACGTAAATAGTAAATATCTTTTTTATATTAAAATTGTTAATTTATTCTTACGTTTATCTCAATTAATCATACATCATATAGGGTAAAAAAACATTGATAGATAAATTACCTTTCTATCATCGTATTATCAATTCAGAATATGCAACTTAACTTTTTTCATGCAACCAGAAGAAATACAGTAAAAAAATCGCTGCCAATTCATTGGCACTTAGCTTCCTTTAACTTAATATTTTCTTCTGAATTTCTCATTTATCCAATGGCGTTTCATTTGTGTTAGTAATCTCCTTTATACAAATCTAATAATAAAATTTAGTTTTTGTAATTAATATACAAATACTATTTGTGAATCACTTTAAAATTTATTTACTATTTCAAATATATGTTTAACAATTACACAAATTTTCTATTTTTCTATCATATGCTTGTTAAGTTTTACTTTATCCAATACTTCTTTAGAATTTGATATGTTATTATCATCATATATTTACAATTCTTTTATATTTAAACCATTTAATACAATACCTCGTTAAATATATGAAACAATATCAATATCTTTGATTATAACATAACCAAAAATTTTTAAACGAATATTAATTTAACAGATCTTGAAGAATCATAATTAAAAAAATTATATTTTAAAAGTATTTGACAAACATCCAAATCCATTAAACCATTCTTTAATTAAAAAATATAAAAAATACTTAAAAATTGGAGATACTCAAATATCCTCAAAATTTATTTACCGAATGCATAGAAAAAATATACAGCTCTCAGGGTACAAAAATGCTATTATATAAAATTTTGACAAGATTTAAGCAGTTTTACTCCTGTTATTGCTATAGAAAATCGTTTTTTTTTTTCATAATAACATTATTTTCTCAAAAAATAAAAAATCTTAATGCATGAAAATTTAACATTCTTAATAATTTAATAAAATTTCATAATGATTGATAAAGAGATTCAAAAGTTATGACCTATGTTCCTGTGAGGAAGCAAAATCTGATATTAAGTAGTACACGATGCTATCTACATAATTTTTTATACGAGGTAATACTTCAATCGAAGAAAAAGTATGTCAAATATTACTGAAAAAACTGAATACAGACATAGACGGTTGGCTTTTGATGAACGACAATCGCACCTCGATCTTACCACTAAATATAAGAATTTATAACTCACTTTTTCCAGCAAACATCTTCACGTTTAAGAAACATCCACAAATCTCTCTCTCTTGCAAACCAAATAAAAAACCCCGACCATTTTGTGCGACGATAAATCAATCCGTCGTAAAAAAAAAAGAAACATATTAGCCCGGACGCTATTCTCACGAGAGCCCCCGAAGAAACAGCGACTCGATGTATAAATATATAACGACCGTCTCACGATATTCCAGTAGGCGCGCAGAGAATAAACAATGGCCATACGATCAACTCTGTTCGCAGAAAGTACGAATTCAACACACCCCTGGACAACATCGAGGAGGGCTACACGTGTCCGTCCCAGGTGAAATACGCCCAGCCACAGTTGGCGCGTGCAGCATCCGGCGTCTGGAAGTACATCATAAACACAGGCGAACACACGCAGACCCTGAGACTCGAGAAGTGCCTGTAAGTAGAGCTGTATTTTATTACGCGACTGCTGCAGCCGAGACTGGGCCATCAGCTATGAAATTTCAATTAGCACGAGTGTACAATGGATTGTGCAGACGGAATAATTTAGTTTATTACGTTTAGACGCTTGATTGGCGTTGCGTACAGGATAGAGTTTATGGAAGATTATTGGTTAAATTTTAGATGGAGTAATTTTAGAGCCTAGTATTTAATATTCAGAGTGGCAGAGATCTAAAGTTATGCATATTGCGTGCATTTTTAATAGTAGTCGTTTTGAGAAACTGAATTCTTGCGAACCGAAGAAAATCGGGATTTCGCATAAGCCAACATTGGTTATTTACTATACTGGGCAGTCTGTAAAAAAATGTGATAAAAATATGTTTGAAGAATGTAATGTATTTTTTATAATTTTTTCCAACTATTAATTGTCTCCTGTTATATTTGGCATACCTACGTTTATTTTAAACATGAATTTCTATCTGAAAATTCCAATTAGATGATTCTGAAATGAAATTGTTTTGGAAAGTTATTGTGTACATACCGATCAATCATACTTTTACTGAGAATTTAAGATTAATAATTTTACACGGTCTCGCGGTATATTTCTACAAAAAGTTCATTCTTGTACATATGATTTTATTTGTGGCCTTTCTACATAGATAATAATAATTTGTTTAGCAACTTTCCATCCAGGCGCTGACAGGATTCTGAACTTGCCAAGACTACCGTATACATTATTTTTAATAATACATATTAAATAGCGCAACACACATCCATAGCAAATATTACTAGAAACTACCATGATTTTTCATTAATACTAATAGTCCAGTCAGGACTAATAAAAACTCCAATTAAGCAGCGAAACGCCGTGCTCTAAAAAAAAAGTAATTACAAAAATGCATAAAAATCGCTATTAATATCGAATCGCCACCGTAAGCTTGAATCCACTGAAAACGAGTTTTTCCAATAACGATTTTATCACTCCGCCAATCGTCAAAGACCAAAACCAAAACACTTTCAACGAGCCGCACCATAAAACTTTCGGTCTATACTATAGCTCAGGCAAATATCTCGGCTCGGCCATTATGCATACATTAAGAAAGCGCGGGTGGCTATGCACTTTACGCAATGTGTAATACCGATTTCCGCTCTCCCGGGGCGGTCCCTCGGGGCCGCCGCCGACAAGAAAATAATCCACGATTCGCAAAAATTGCCGGGCCCGTCCTTTTTGCGCCTCTCCCCCCGATTATTCAATATCTCCCCGCGCCGCCGGTGCTACATACAACGAAAATTGAGACAGGCCCTTTCGATATAGCGAGAGACAGTTCGAGTTATGCGAAAGCCAACTCTAGATTCCCGGTGATTCGAGTTCACGGCAAAAAGGAGCGTGAATAATCGGCGATCGGAAGCCGCCGCCGCCGCCGCCGCCGTTGCCACTGCCGTTGCCGATAAAGGAAAGTGCTTAGAGGAGTGACCGATCGATCATTTCGCGGAGTCCAGCAGCAGATGGACATTTACTTGGCTGTCATCGCTATAGTTTGGGGGAGGGTAAAAATCCAGCCTCGAGATGCAGTTTTGCCTTGTTTATGTAAGAGTTTTTAATTGCTCTGGGCCGTTAAGTGATTCGTATTCGATGCGCCGTGGGCAGTTGACGACGGGTTTTGCTCGTAAAAAGGAGATGTTGGTAGAAAATTAATTTCTTGGGCGCGAACGTTTAGTTGCTTAAATGGTCAAGAATAGCGAATTTAGGGTTTACGATAAAGCGTAAAATACCGCGGAAGGCGATTAGCACTGTCTTTTATTGATTAATATTGCAAATTATGACTACTTATTTTAATCGCCAATAGTAATATTATATATTATCTTGGCTTCATACTTTACGTAAGTCTTTTGAATTTGAAAGCGTAACTCTAAATTTTCGCTTATTTAATCTCACATTGATTACGTGATCTCGAATATTTTACACAATATATATACGAATGTACCATGAATATAAATTATAACCGATCGATATACAATAAAGGCAATAACGCATAAAACCATAGCCACGACAAGCGCGACAAAAACTCGACTACACCGAAACTCAATTCTGCATTATAATTCTCAACTCGAGCATACATTATCCCACAAAGGATATTATATACATAACTCGAGAGGCCAGAGAAATTTCTTATGCGATCGCGCTGTTACGCACAAACCCCGTAGCCGCACAAGCAATTAATAAACACGATGCACAAAAAGCAGCTTCCGTTCGCACGCGCGAAATCGATGTGTCGCACGCGCGGCGGCGTCGTCTCGTTTTTTTTTCCTTCTTCTTCCATTGATCCGCGCGCGGGAACACTCGCCTTTCACCCGATGGACATATACCGAATGTTCGGGAAAATTGACGGTTCATAACTGGGATTTGACAGGGTTACCAGATAGAAAGCTGCGCCAAATTTGATTCGCGACGCGCGCCACGACTTGCGGCTTTATTATCACCGGCGCATCCGAGCGATATAGAGAGGAGCAGGAATAACGCCGCTGCTCTCTATAGCGGCAGCTCTCCGACAACGGTATATATCGCTCATTTTTTTTCCCTTCCGCTGAAGACACTTCCCCTTTGTTGCATAAAAGCCGCGGCGGCTCTTCGAGCTCTTCCTGGGAAGGGAGCAACACGGCCCGGCGCTCGTTTCGTAATCCTCCGACTGTATATACATCTGCCGAGCGAAGAGCTAAGCGCTTCACCGCTAGGCTAAATCGAGTCTTGGGGGTATTAACACTCGCTCGCTCCACTCGTTTTTCTCACCGTCGATCTTCATATACCTTTTACGTGTACACCGCGTCGTGTATTTAGAAGTTGTCTTTTTTGGCGAGGGAAGAATAATATTGATTTTACGTGTCGCGGTTACCGGGAGAGTATCGAGGAAAAAGGCTCGGATTCGAAGCCCCAGCGATTTATATAGCGAAGAGTTCGGTATGGATTCCGTGTGGGTGATGATGATTACGCAATCGATCGCACGATCTCTCCCGACGTGACTACACTTCCTTTTTCAAAAGTTATGCCTTCGAAAAGTGTCAATCATATTTTTAGCTTGCAAAAGGTGTACCTGTGTCTCGCAGACAATGGCGAGTCCAGCAAGTGACGCTGAATCGTTCAACTCGAATGGCCATACGGAACAATTATGATTACTCCAAGATTATCGAATTCTTGAATAAAATTATTACGCGGTTGCGCTCGACGTTAAGGAAAAAAAAAGCACAGGAGCCTGTGCACGGCTGGTAACTATAGAGGCGGGTTGCCAAAGTTTAACGGCGCAAGAAAAGAGGCTGTGTTTCGTATTCGCGCGAGCGCAACCTTGGGGCCTGGTGCTCGCTCCTCTGGAAAATATCTACCGGAATTTCGAATCGATCGAGGCGGAGCTCATAATATTACTTGTACCACCGGGCGTTTTCTATATAGCTGCTTCGATTTCAATATTGAAATACGAAAAATTTGCGGTGAGCTGCGAGAAAATTTATGTATAGATCGGCTAGCGGCAATCGGATAGGAAAATTTTAAGTACTTAGATTTCTTAACAGCTGCTTCGAGTCGAACGAATGCAATCTCGATGTGTTATTTCTACAGTTGTGTATTGTTATCGCGGACGAATGTGAAGCAAAGCTGATTTGATTTGGTAGAAAGTGAACGTTCTAAGCTATCGAAATCCGGATACACTCAGTTTTGATTTTAAAAGTGATCTGAGTTTAAATATTTTAGATTTATTGATGCTGAAGATTCATTATGCAAATTAGTTTTGACGTAAAGAAGCTTAAGTTTCGCCAAATCGGTCATGCGAATTTATGGTTACGGAAATTTTCGGCTTGATTTTGTCGTTTTTTAATTATGAATCATTATTTAGGCTCAAACATCGAGCAGACGAATTAAAACCAAATCAGCATAATTGAATAATAATTAATATGCAATTAACACTTTCTTTAGTGCTTTATTATTGCAGCTACAAATCCATTTTCATGAAGCTGCATTCTCCGGATCCCTGGGGAGAAAATCTGAGTCATTTATATCAGTAGTTAGGCCGCAAAGAGTAATTTACAAAAAGTAACCCGTTTATTCGTAGGGAAAGTTGAGAAAAACCGATTCTGAATGAAAGAGGAATAGCATTGGAAAGTAATCCCGTCCATACATACATTGAGCGGTATAACGGCCTTCCAAAAAAACACCAGCCAACAAAAAGTCAGACCGTTTCCGTGTTATTTCTTAGATTTTTAATAGGTCAAACAGCAGCTAGACATCGCGATTTCTTACAGCTCGAATCGACAGTCAGTAGTCTCGGATTATGCAAATGTTTTTCTCGCATTATATAAAGCCGCATATATATGCATATAACCTTTATAAACTGCACGTCGGCAGGAGCGGCAGCGTTGTAAGTATCGACTATTTTTCAGAAATCCACGCTCGAGCTGCTCGTTCATCTCGGAGAACTATCGCTCCTCCTGCGCCCAGGTCTACAATTACCATCGGCTCTTAACCTGGGACTCGAAGCTCGGCCTCCACATGGACATATTCAAGGTCCCGACCTGCTGCAGCTGCCACGTCCACGGCTACGCGGATCTCTATCCGCCCCATCAGACGGATCCGCCTCTAAAGCCGCAGGAGTCCTTCCCCGGCGCTGATTTTGCTACGAGCGACCATCATCTGGGCAAAGGTATTTCCAATATATATATATATATATATA
>UELU01131699.1:0-22538 GCA_900490025.1 Megastigmus dorsalis
CCGCCATCCAGCTCCCATTTAATTGTCCCGCAAAAACTTTCATTCCCCTGCATTCCCTTATATACATAGTCTCTCTCTCTCTCTCTCTCTCTCTCTCTCTTTTTCCTCGTCTCTAGGTTTTTCGCGCGACTTGTGGTTAACCGTGAAATCGCGCGGGAGAGGGGAAAAAAGATTCCTCCGCGCTCGCGCTGATGGTGTTTCGAGTGCACAATAGTTGGAAAATTATCGAGCGACCGCGACACCGCAATTTTTTTTTCAACATGTCTTTCGTATTCACTTGCTCCAATCGAGCTCGACACTTTCCTACTGTTGGTCAGTCTTTTTTTTTGTTTTTGTTTATGGATCGACGAGACAATAAGCGTTGAAAAGGCGACGTTAATTAAGCCTTTCGGGGACTAGAACGCAGCAGCTATATACTCTTACTTTCCATTCCAAAACGGTTTTCTCAACAACGTATAAAATTGACACGGTTACGCGAGAGGCGCGCGAGAGCGAGGAAAAAAAAATAAAGGACGAAGAAAGACGAAGAAGAAGTTCGTTGCTCGAGGTATACGCGAGCAAATATTTGCCGCTCTTTCTCCTGCGCACACAATACAAAGGAGCTGCGACTGCCGCGATGATGCGCGCCCCCGTATTACAAACGTAACGATGCCGAGTCTATTTCGTGCTATGCTCGTTTCTCGCGCGCGAGACTTGCATCACGAGGAGCTTCTTATATATATTATGCATCAGCCGGGCCGCGCGCGTGTATTATCCACCAGGTGACGACCGAGAGGTGACGGCGATTCTCACTTATCTTATAAGCTTCTGCTCACGATAAAGCACTGGCGCGCTTAAAGGAGTACTCGAGAAAGAGAGAGAGAGAGGAAGACACTGGGTGCATTAGAGAGCCGGTTAGAAAGGCGCGCGCGCGCATGCAGGAGCGGCCGAATAACAAGAAGAAGAGCTGCGCGGCGTATTTTAAATGAGCAACGAGGAGAGCATTATATAATTATGCTAATAGGACCTTTTTTTCATACTCGTGAGCTCTGCTCGCGCGTGTGTGTTAAACTCTGAATTTTCAGATAAGAAAATGAATGGTTGCAGGCTGCGCATATGCGAACACTGTCACTTATATCATTAGGGCGCACGGGTCTACGGGGTTATAACAATGTGCGAGCACAGTGTATAATGTACATATACTCTGTGCAATATTATTTTCAGTTTGCACGCGCCGGTGCCGTTTAGGAGATTTGCCGAATACTCCCTGCATTCGTATGGAGTATTTGCGGCATTTATTAAAGCAGCCATACGATGTTTACATTGTTGCGCTCTTATATATAAGTATACGCTTCTGTTACAGTTGCAGCGGTTTTGAATTTTAGCTATAACGAATATACCATTTATGCATTATTAATTTATTATTGTCTGTAGTTTAAGTAAAGTCTGTTTTGTGTTAACCACGGAAACATTTTACCAAATGTTAGGTTATCATATTCGATTCGTCTAGCCACTCAATACGCGGGACACCTACATTAAAAAAAGTCAACCGCTAAATCCTCGATAGCTCAATAGAATATCAACGCAAACGCGATTACATATCTCCAATCCCATGGTATAACAGAACCAGAGGAACAAAAAAAGAGTCTAATATACGAAAGAAGCAGCTCGTATACACGACGAGGAATCTGCATATAAACTGCAATCGATACTTGACGATCTTTTTCTCTCCTACAGACACTCTCGCAAACATTGGCGGCGAGAGAGCGGCGGCTGCAGGAGAGACTCGCGAAACGCGCCGCGTCACCCCGTCATCGTGCACGCGTCCATATCATATTTCCCTGGAAATAGCACGTAACGAATTCATAAAATGTTAATCGCGCGCACACATCGGCGGCTCCTCGCGCCGTGTTCGACACGACACCTCTATTCCTGCAACTTCTCCACCTCCTCCCCTTCAATCCTTGGGCTCCGACCTGCAAATATTTTCTCGCCCCCTCGAATATAGATACACCTATATTGTACACATACACGAAATATGTAAATATTAACACGTGTGTGTGTCGGTTGCGAGCGCTTCGGGAGAAGAGAAATGTGTACATATATATATAGAAGACAATGGTGGGATCGAAATGCTACCGTGTATGTGTCGTTCGATTCTTTATTCCGAGACGGCTACGTTTCCCACACGCGGCTCGTAATGCACATTTCGAGGCTCGTCCCGCGATACATCGCTAGCGTCACGCTTCTCTCTCTCTCTCTCTGCTGCTGCTGCTATTGCGCAATGTCTTCTCGCTTTCGCGGTTCCATGTATACAGTCTATAGGCTTGAGCTCTGCCAGAAACGATGGGCAAAGTTTTGTGTATGTACTCATGAGAAATTGGCTGCTACACTCGAGAATCGGCTGTGTGCTTCGGCATCGCTTTTTTTTTCCTTTCTCTGGCGCTTGGAGCTTGAAAGATTAAACTTCGTTGTCGTGCGAGGGAGTGTTTTGTCTTTTGAGAATTTTTAATCGATGATAGTCATATTTGTAGGTAGATTTTAGGATCCTTGGATACAGGGAAGTGTTTTTTTTTCCGGTTTCACGCGTGAGTTGAACGACTATAGCGATTACATTGAGTCTGATGCAAGTGAACGTTGTAATTTCGACGAAAGTGCGAGTTCGTTACGAAATTGCGCCGGCTTGTATATATATACCGATTTTATTGTACCGCGCACCTAAATAGTTACGAATATAATGCAACTGGCGAACACTGTGCAACAATTTAATTGCACTTTTCATGAGTTTGGCGACAGAATAATTACAATATTGATCAAGACTCATTCATGAAATATCCTGTGTTCTATTTAAATAGAAAGTACAACCGTGCCTTTATTATCAATAATGTTATTTCGCAAAGCCATTGTAAAATCAAGGAATTTCAATAAAACTTCTAAATCCATCCTAATAAGCCCCTTTGTATAATATGGTGGTGATACATACTAGAACAACCAGCTTTAAGGCCGCGTTAAGCGCGCAAAAAAAAGGATTGGCCCAAAACGAAGCCGTACAACATTCAAGCCAACAGATTACGAAATCCAAAGAAAACAGTAGGAGCAGCACAACAGCGCACGAAGAGAAGAGGAAGAAAAAAAAAAGGCAGGCGCAAAAAAAATGGAAGGAGTGTGCAGCAAAAGCCTCGCTCGTCTTTCTCTCGTCCGACGAGAGAGAAGAGAGAGAACTCCGCACGAGAGTGACGTATCGCGTGTCGACTCGGCCTCAACCGAAAGTTCGAGGAGCCGCTGCAGCACGCGCTCCACATATAGCCTCCCCATAGTCTATTTTCTCGAGTGCAGGCACTTGTGTGTGCAGTGCGCCGCCGCTGCTGCTGCTACAGCTCTCGAGTATATATCCTCGATGTGTATAAGGTACTGCAGCGCGCGTGAGCTTAGCGTGACCGGACCCTATAATACACCGCAGACTCGATATTATACAGCGACAGCGGCGGCGGCAGCAGCACCGCACGCACACCACCACCACTCGATATCCCGCGAAAATTTATCGTATCGCCTGCAGCAGCGGAGCCGGCAGACACATTTTCCATCTCAATATCTACAACGCTGCAGCAGCGCGATTCGTTTCTTTTTTACAAGCTCTGTGCTTTATTTTTCGAGTGTATCTGTAAGCGCGCGGGATTTTCGAATCGAGAGTATTAAATTCACGCGGAAAGTATATGAAAATTGAAAAGCGAAATATATAAGCATAAGCTCTGGATTCGATGTGAGCGCGCGCGCGTTAATTAATGTACCCATCGACGCGCGCTTACACGGGGGACTATAAACAGAATTTTACACGTTTTAGCGGCTAAGTGTACGCCGTGTACGCGCGTGCAGAGAGAAAGAGAGAGAGGGAGACGATCCTCGCTCCAAAAATAGCATCCATCCAGTGCGCGCGGCACACGCGAAAGCAAAACAGCGATCAACCTGCAGTTTATCGAAATTGCATCGGACCCTTGTGCAGTGTGCGCGTATAAACCGATGGACGCCTGCATCCGGTTTTCAATACATAAAGACCGGAGAGAGAGAGAGAGAGAGAGAGAGAGAGAGAGAGAGAGAGAGAGAGTCGCCCTGCTCCTCGCTATCCTAAAAAGATCCTGGGGAAGGACGCCGAGAAGGAATCAGCGAGCGATTCAGTCGCGATCCGCGCGCCTTGCACACACACACACACACGCACAGATGCGCGCGCGCATAAAACACGTATCGGTTAGACTCGTCTTCTCGTACGCGCGCGCGCCTTCGTAAAACCAAGAATATCTTTACGATCGCGGTTAGCTCTCTTTCTCTTTCTCTCTCTCACTCGCTCTCGTAATATGCAAATCGAGGATCAGTCGCGCGGGACCGGTTACCACGTATATATACTTTGGCGAGAGAAACAAAAAGTAATGGCTAAATAAAAAGGAAAATTGAGAAAATTGAGAATGGGCATGAGAGAGAGAGAGAGAGAGGAGAGGAGATTCAGAGGGTAGATACGCGACGAGGATTCAACGTGGATATCGGTAATTGAGCGAAATAAATTCTGGTTAATCGAAGAAAACGAATCGGATATTTTTTTAGTCTAGATAGTTTACGGTAGATTCCGCGTCCCTTAATTTGCTTGTAAATTAATGTTGAAGTAATTATTGGAGGCTTGCGTCGCGTCATTACGATGCTGATAGTTAATTGGCAACAAATTAGAGATTAATTTCCGAGAAATAAATGGTTTAAGCGATCTTTTCTAATGGTTCACGCATACATTCTAAATAAACCGCTAAAAAATTGTTAAATCTCTCGATAGTTTAAGAAGATTCTCAACGCCAAAAAGTATTTTGTAATTTTTGATTACGAGACCAGCTGCCATAAAACTGGAAAATAGCAATTTTAAATTTAACGGTAAAAATACACGTAAAACATTGTCGCTCGATTATTATTACGTGAAGTAGAATCATTTAAAGGACAATAAATGGCGAGAGCACAGTTTCTCGCGGGCAGTTACACGATCGCACCGGCGCGATATTTTTACTGGTCTTTAAATAAAAAAAAATGAAAAAAAAAAACAGTATCTTGAACCGGGAAAGGCGTTTTACAACCGTCAATAAAACTTTGGCATACCCAATAAATTATTAATATTATAATCGCTTCGTGGAAAACGAGATTTCTTTCGACGTTGCGTGTACAGTCCACGAAATGTTATTATAGAGAACGTCCAAACTGTTTATATTGCCTTTAAAGTATCATTGCGGAGATCGATATAAAATTACTTTTGCAGCCCGGCTATGAAGAAAGTTGCATAAATTATATATCGCGGACAAATGCCCGAGACACATTCTTTCGCTATAAGCCCCGCGCGCGTTTTGTTGAAACTCCGCATTCGCAAACTTATTTTGCCCGCGAATTATATACCCCCGCTATAAAAATGATTTGTAAGAAGCATTACCGGCACAAATGTATATAAACACTTGCACTTCACAGCAAATCGCAGATAAACAAGGGATTAATTTGCTTTCTATTCCTTTCACAATATATATATATCTCGACGTTTCTAATCAAGCGAGATTTTTCAGGTTTCTTGTGATGTTGTTGCGGCTCCAAGACGTATCATTTACTTTCCTCTCGATTCGAATATCGATATGAAGCTCTATATCCTATCGGCAAAGGATTATTCCTTCGAATTCAATTATACTATTGCGGAAAAAGCAGCAAGTGAGTTACGTGTATATGTACATTTGAAGAAAGGAAAGCCTCGGAGAACGAAAACGAGAGCCGTACAAAAATTTTCGCTATACTTGTTCCCGATTTAATGCAGCACTGGCAGTAAGAAAAAGCATGCGAGAGTCTCTGATACGCGTGGATATAGTCATTATCGTCGCAAAATTATTAAATGCTTATAGTCGCGAGTCGCGATGGCTCAATTGCGATGGACTTTACAGTTGGTGGGAAAAGCCTATCTTAAAAACTTTTCGATTATGTCTCGACTCTGCGGGATATGCATACAATATGTGCAGATCAGCTGCTGTGATGCAAAGCGTGCGCATTATATGTACATATGCTTCGACTCTACATTCATGGGTTTCCATTCACACGTGTGCAAAATGTCGAGTGAAAGAAAACCTTAAATCCTTCTTTTAGAAAATTTCATTAATTATATAATTAAAGTCTGCAAATGGTTTCGATTTCTCTCGAAAATTTAATATATTTTTAAATTTTGAACCCAACGAGTGGAATGACTCATTAAATAATCCTGAATGTTAAAACTTCAGTCAGTTTGATTAATTCCATTATTCCCTATAAATTATCGTCTATAATTGGAGACTTCATTTCACAGTGATCGCATATTCGAAACTGCTAATTAAAATTCAATCCAACGAATTAGAATTAATCAGCTCCAAACCACACCGCACTAAATCTTTATCGAATCTTACCCCCCGTTCAGTAGCGATCAAACCCAATAGTCCCAATAGTTTCTCTCTCTCTCCCACCTTGCCAGCAAACAGCCCTGCATATCGAATCCCAGCTGAATATAAAAGGAGATGCAGCAACCACGGAAGCACCATTATAACCGCGGCGTAAAATCAGAAGCGTTTTCGCGCTCGCATTAGCAGCAGGGCTGCGCACGATTTCCGGCAGCACCACTACACTGCGATTGCGCGCAAGAAACACCGGCCCAACAACGTCTCAAAAGCGCGCCGGGCGCGCGCATAGAAAGAAACGCGTGTGTATACATAATGTGTGCAAGAGATGCTGAGAGAGAGAGAGAGAGAGAGAGAGCGCAGAGAGCAGCTCGCAATCTCTAAGCGCAGATCGAGCAACTGCAGTTTAGAGAGTCCGGCTGCTGCTGGTGCTGTAGCACATGGCCCCGTCTCGGATCGCCTCTCTCTCTTTCTCTCTCGTGTGCCAGAGCGCCGATTCCGCGGATTACAGCACTGCACACACGCGAGCCTCGATACAATTTGCGCGCTGCAAACGCCTGGCGCAATAATACCCGATAGCATCTTATATATGCGGCCCTCTTGCGAGTCGGCACTTCTCTCTTTATTTTTCGCCTCGATTTTCTTTTTTTCTTTTTTCTTCGCGCGGAGGAGCGCAAGTTTGCCGCTACACGCGGCACCGATTATATGCGGGAGCGTAAAATTGGGGCGGGACTTTGATCGTTTTCATCGGTGTTCGCTAAGTATAGCAGGGGTTAAATTTGAGCATATATTCAGCGTCGATTGTGGGGATATCTGCTCTCTCGCGCTTTTTCGTCAGCCTCGAAACTTTGTTGCTGCGATCGCCGATTACTGTTATTCGACGCATTATGTCGTTACATCCTAGGTGTAATGCGTACATGTGTATTGGTATAAGCTACAATTTACATATAAATATGTGCACAAGAAGTATGTGGAAAATTTCTATATGTTTGATAGATACATAGTTTTCTGTATGATTTGGAAAATAAAAGTGTATAACACATTCTTCATTGTAATTTGAAAATAATCTTACACCCTAAGCGATATAAGCACTTCCGTATAGCTCGAAACAAAAAGAGACCAGCTGATCTTATTATATCACACCGATCGACATAATCTAAAAGCAAAAATAAAGGAAAGACACGGAAGCCATCTCCCTTACGAAGCAGAAACAAAGTGATCCCGAAAAAAGAAACTAGTGGCGACAAAAGCTGTGTACTGGCCACAGCTTAACTGTCCGCTAGGATCTGTGACACATTCGCTTTGCTCCTCGCTTTATAGACTTCTGCATCGGGTGGTGTTGCGCAATTCGGAGCCACCAGGAAGCGCATACCTCCAAAACAGTCCTCTATCTCTCCCAGCATCGCAACCGAGATCCCAACTGCGCCCTATATGTACGCACACGAAGAAAAGGGGGGCAAATAAGACGAAGAGATCGAGAATGAGCGAACGAGTGTATAAGGTTGCATCTATATACGAGGCGTACATGTACCGCGGTAGCTAAGGAGACAGAGATAGGAGAGTAAAAGCGTATATACGGGCGTCGAACAATGCGTAACGGTCATGCCTGAGAATCCTTGGACGGATAGGAGGCCCCGAGACGACGTCCGCCGCCGCCGCCGCCGCCGCGTGCAGTGCAGCAGAAGTGGGCTTTGGCAATTAAATAACCGAGAGCTGCTTATAAGACAATGCAGATTCGCTCGCTCGTCAATGGCTGCAGCAGCGCGCAAAAAGAAAGAAAAACAGAGGGAGCCGGAGAGAGAGAGAGAGAGAGAGAGAGAGAGAGAGAGAGTCTAAGTATAGTATTGTTTCGGATTTTTTTCTTTTCTTTTTCTTTTTCTTTTTCGTTTCGAGTTTGCCTTTGTGCGAGAGCCAGAACGGTCCTCGAGAGAGAGCTTAGAAAGAGAGGTATTCTCGGTAACCGATAGCGATGCTTATTAATTGCCTCCTTAAGCGAGATAAAAATTTTATTGATTCCATTATAATTGTGCTCGCGCGATCTTTTTTCATGAATTTGTGTACCTATTGCTAGTGATTTTAGTACTTTCTCTGCATTCGGTAAGGATTTGTTATAATAAAATGCGAATACTCTGTATTACAGGACATAAAGAAAAATAAAAGAGATTATACGTGAATTCAAACAAATATATACTTTATTAAACTTATTTAATTCAAAATGACAGCAGTATTAATATCGGTGTATTTAAAGCATCTATACGCGAGATGATTTATATAAAATACAATTATGCTTATAGGATTAGTCTGGTTTAAGCTCAAAATAATATACTTGTTGGCTTGCAATAAATTCTTGGAAAACTGTGCATTTAACTTCCTAGTAAATAGAGAAAGCAATAATTTTTTGTTTTTTCTTTTACATTACAAAATGATATCCGATCGAATTGTTTAATAAAAATCAACGCACGAATTCAAATTTATTGAGATTCCTTGGAAATACGTCATAATCACAATGACTACGTAACAACTTGTATATATTTTATTTTCACCGCTAGATTTATGCAGTTAAATAGAAGTATAAATTTACAGGATGTATACCCAACACGTTTATTCTACGGAATTTAATGCGCGTGAAAGTTGAAAGTGTAAAAACAACTTTTATGGCAGCGAGAACTTCTTATTGTATGCGCTTACTCGGTGGATACTGATTAAAATTAGTCATAAAGATCACTTTTACGATGTCCCCAAGGTGACCTCGTGAAGCTGCTGCTCTTTTTTTTTCAACCGGGTTCAACGCCTGATGCCGGATTTTGAGGATTAGCACAAAAGTTATGGAACAAAAGCACGCTGCAGCTGACTCGCACTTTCTTTAAAAGGCACATACACGTAAAATGTTAAATTACGATACGCTAAAACCTGAAACACGCTGCTGCTGCTGAGCTCTTGTGTGCGAGTGCACTTTGGATGCGTTTAAAAATGCATCACTATATAAGTGCTGAAATTAAATTGTTAAGTTATGTAAGCAGCATTCTTGCGACTTTTTCTCAAATTCTTCTCAATAAAGTAAGATGTTAATAACGATCTCATTTGGCATTAGTATCATCCTTTTTAACAAACATAATCCTTTGAACGAACGTCAATATACAAGTTAAACACAGGTGTAAATTTAAAGGCACTTCATATTCATTATAAGAAAAAAATATACTCGATAAGTTAAAATTATTGGAATATACACGATTCGCTATCGGTGTAATTACATCGATTCTCTTCTCAAACAACATGCAATTTATTTATATTATACAATGAAACTTTTTACGGCACTTGCATAAACATAGCGGAGACCAGTTTATTCCCCAAAGAGTCATTATTTTCACTCATGCCCTCTAAACGTTTTTAAGTGCGGACGTTGACTACATTAAAAGGTGAGGCTTCGTTCTACAACCAAATCCCTCTAGACTGCGTTGCAGTTAAACTTTAGTCTGTAAATGTAAATCTCTTCCTCACATTTAAAGGCTAATAAAATAAAACATTTCTTTATAACTTTATTTCAAAATCACGTTGTACTATTCTCTTCTTATTTCTAGTAGAGTGTAATTTATTCGTTTAACAAAATACTGGCGTTTATCGGTGTAATGGAACTTTGATAAGGTGGCAGGAAATACCGGATAGAAAAAATAGCAAGCAATTTTTCATGTTCAAGAACAATAATATACAGTAGGTACACGCGAAACAATCCTCGTACTTCCATTGCGCGTTCTTTGAGAATAGCTTCCTAAAAAACTGTTCTGGTCATCAGCAGGGTAAACATAACGTAAAAACTATGAACGCAAGACACATATACATCAGTCAGGGAGATTAACACATTAGAACGACAGCTGGCCTAGCCGAGCCGCGCAGCGTAGAGATCGAGCTTACTTTCGCGATGACTCGGTTGCGCAACTGCGTGACGCGGGCGCCACGGCGACTGGCTCGATCCTCGGCCCAGAGTATGCACGACCAGGGCGATGGTGGCGAGGACTCGACTTGCTGGCCCAGCAGCAAGTGCAGCATCGAGCTCTTCTGCTTCAGCAATATCATCGCTGTAGACGATTATATATCTGTTGCGAGAATCGATTATTATAAAGACCAGCTTATCCCGAACTTATTTGTTTATGTCACTGCTGAATACGCGGAGATGATGTTGAATTTCGACATATTTTTAGGCTGTACCAGTGACTCGATCGTTGTTTTTATTTTCTTTTGCTTTGCACGTTTTGCTTATGTTGAGATTGCCTTACGAGATAAGTATATACTGTATACCGAAACTCAACTGTACAAGGCTGAATAAAATACTTTCATATCATTCTTTATGAGTTATCAGAGGTTGTATAAGAGATCGAAATTTAATTAAATAATCGCACTATTATTATGTACGTATGTATCGGATGAAAATCGTTGGTTATATAATTTTCAACGTTCGAATTTCAATTTCGAAACTTTAAAGGTACCGCGTACAATAATCCGGACTCGTTGAAAGCGAAAACTAATTCTCTTTGTAGCATTCACGAACGGACTCTCCCACAGTACATCAATACTTCTTGCATCTCATTTCGCGCGTACCACCACCACCATCACCAATAACACCAACACCACGATCACCGCGCCCGTGCACATACATCAACCCCACATGTAAATCAAACTGACCACCACCCGTGTAACTCCTATATACGATAATCCCCCTCCCGAAAAGCTAAAATTCCCCCTCGCGCCTCGACGTTAATAATTAAAAGCAAAGCGAGCTCGTAGTCGCGTGCGTGCATGTGTGCGCTGAAGCGGCGCGTCGAGCCGACTGAGAGTTGACCCGACTTTATAAAAGAGAGGAGAGCTCTCCGAGAGAGTAGAGAGAGAGAGAGAACATCGAGGGGGTCGTCATCGTCGCTCTCCTCGCGCACACGCACAAGGGACAAAAGCGGAACCTATGTATAAGCCGTCGAGACGCGTCAGCTGCTGGCTGCTGCTGCTGCTGCTGCTGCTACCGCCGCCGCTGCTGCTACTGCACATCTCGCGCGTGCATATGTATATGTACACATGCATGGGCTGGAGCGACCCCACGTCAAAACTTGCCTGTTGATGACACGGACGTGGACAGCGGACAGTTTGTGTGCGATCGATTTTTTTTCTCCTTCTTCTTCGTTTTGGAATGAAACGAAAACAGCGCGAGAGAGAGAGAGAGAGAGAGAGAGACGGGACGAGTTGAATCGAGATTGATGAGGCGGACGCGCGCGTGCGAGTACTCGATTTATATTGGGAGAGATTTGAGGGGCAGGGGGATCGAGATTGGTTGGCTCCCCGCGACTAATGAGACGTGTTTGAGAATCGGTATGGGTACTTTTTTCCGAGCAGCGTCGATTCGGAATTATACAAAGGTTTGTTTTTCATTGCGACTGCTGCTGCTCGAGTGCATCGATGGATGTTGAAATTGAAGGTAATGCAGTACAATGGCTTTACTCGCCTTTACAGTTGTGACAGATGGATTTAAAAAAAAAACTCCTATCCGTTTCTGCGGAAAGTGTGAGTAATGATTTATAGAGCACCTTGAGTATGAATATAAACATGTATAACATATTTCACGCTAATAATCCGTAAAAATCTTCTAAACTTAGATACCTATAATGATTTTCATAAAGTTTTATGTACAATTGAATTTTAACATCGGTATAATATATTATACTTACAGTAGTGCAGAAGATGAAGGTTATATCAGAAGTAAAATTAATCGAAAACTCTTAATTATAGAAATGCACGATCATCATTGATATGCGAACAGAACTATCACTTATTTTACTTCCTTATAATTAGTGACTTCACGATGCATTACGCTACAAGATAAGATATAGCTGCAATAACAAATGAACTATAGAGACAGCATCGCTATAAAAGTGATTTCATATACGGAAATAATGAGTTTTCAGTTCTTGATAATAGGATTTTTAATATTTAATTTTGTAAAACATACTAAACTACATGAAAAGAGAAAAGTTTATTATCGGTAGTCATCATTTTATTCTGTTAAATAATACAGAAATCATATTTTATCGGGTTTTTTAAATATTGTTCGACACTGGTAGGTACATAATGTCTTTTATTTTTATAAGGTAGTAGCCTAGCAAATACAATTGTCATTAAGAAAATTTTGAAATTAAGTAAATAGTAAGATTTATGCATACAAAGGATTCAGTTAAATTTTTGTGACCTGGGGTCAGTTTTGAAACGAGATATTAACAATTATTATTTTTCATATTTAACTCGGTTTCTTATGGAAAAGTGTCTTTTCGTGCTTTTATGTAACTAATATTTCGAAACGTATAACTTTAAGATGTCGAAAAATCTTTCTGTAATATAAAAAAAAAGTCTAAGGATCATTTTTCGACTTTAACAACCTTGTTTCATTAGTTATTAGTCAATGAAAAATAATAAAACAATCTAAAAAATAAGGTTTTCGTAATTACGCAATACGTATATGACATACATAGGTATATCATATACGTATAGCGTTGCCATATCAACCACTGCGTGAATCCAACTCTGCTTTGACTCACTTAGTTGATAGGCTACTACTACCTTAAGATCCTCAAAATGTGAGGTCACCGATTATATTTATAATCAACGCTCTACTAATTTAATACGAGATAAAACCAGTTACCTGACAGATAAAAACATCTATACAAAACATGAAATTATTTTGTCTAGGAAGTAGCAAATTAATGATAAATAGCCGCAAACTCATCTAAAAAGATGATCAGTATAAAGACCGAATGCAAACGTTACATATGCATGAACGCTTATTAAATATATGTTTATATACGTAACCCGAGTTTAAATGAATCACTGAAAAGTCACCTCTTACAACCAAGCTGAATCACACGAAAAAAAAAATAGTTTTACAGGTACAACTTAAGATTTAATCAGCCGAGAGTGTGTATACACGTATTAAAAGTCAGGGTCAATAAACATTCGCGGAAAGTGCCAGGCGACTCGGCTATCAAAGAAAATTGGCGATCCTTATCTCTCCCTCGGTCGCGCGGGCATCCGCCTTTATCAACGCGCCACAAGCTCCGATTCGCGCGTGTAAGCCGGAAAATGGAGCATCAGCGCGACTGTTTTTCCCGCGTTCCAGCCACACGCGCACACACACGTATATACCACACCACAACAACGCTGTAGCTGCTACACTCGAGAGTGTGATCGATATTTACCCTTCGGCGTTTTTCGGAGAGGGAAAATAGACGCGCGCGACCCTGCACGAGAGAGCTGCACAGATCGTACACTCATATACCGACAAAGACTCGAAAAATTAGGAAAGTAAAGGGCCATCCTCCACCTCTTTTTCTCCTCTCGAACGATGACCTTCACCTCCGGCGCTCTCGCGATAGAGAAACGAAATCAGCCTCGATGTGAATCTACTATAATAAAGTGTTTTACTTCGCCAAGAGAGAGAGAGACAGAGAGAGGGAGAGCGAGAGAGAGGAAGGTAAAAAGCGACTCGATGCCAACAACAGCGACGCTGTCGCGTTGTATCAATACAATAATCTCGCGGGGAAACGGTAACAAGTGCCCACTGTCACGACGAAACAATAGATTCGCTCTAGACAAAGAGAGTGAGATACGCGTTGCGCTCAGTTTTGACTCATACCTCCCGCTCCGTTCCATACACTCTCACACTCCCTGTATCCTATTCAAAATTACAAAACCAACTCTTCAACGCTACTTTGCTCCATCACGCTTTTTTCATTTTTCGCGAATGTAAGACTCGATTTGAGGCAGGAGAAAGAGCGAGAGAGAGAGAGCATCGGTCGCTCCTACACTTTTGGAGCAGAGATCAAAAGATATAAATTGGTCGAGGGCAACTAGAATGAAGCAAAGGAAAAAAAGAAAAGAACGCATGTGCATACGTATACGTATGCACACGAGAGCAGACGGATCGCGTTTAGAATCAGCGAATATCACCTTTCTCGCGACTGGAAAAACGTCAAGTACGCCAGACCATATAAGGAAACTCGCGTGCAGTATATCTCTCTCTCTCCCTCTCTCCTGCACTGCCTAGACGAGAGAGAGAGAGAGAGAGAGAGAGAGAGAGAGAGAGAAAGAGAGACGGAGCGAATCGGAGTAAGTAGGATCAGATGAGCGAGTGTTGAACCGAGCGCACCGTGTTATTACACTTTTATTTTGCATTTTCAAACGCTCCAAAAGCACGCACAGCCTCAAAATTAAAAAACTCCGGGCAGAGAGCTGTCGAGAGGAGATGATAGCGGGAGAAAATACCTCCAAGCATATAGCTGCATAACAATACTGGCGCTGTCACAGGACCAAAACTGACAGCGACCGAAACAAATACACAACAAGGGGCGAGGGAGAGAGAGAGAGAGAGAGAGAGAGAGGAAAAAAAGACAACGGAGACAAGGAGCTGGAGAGAGTCGGGGAGAGTAGTAGAGAACCGCAGCGAAGTCGTTGGCCAGAGGATGAAAAAGGAGGCGGCGAGCGCCTGTAAAAGGACTCACCGAACTCTGCGGCGAGCTGGATACGCTAGGCGAGCGTTGCACGGTTACGAGGGCCATTTCTATCCAGCAGTCGCAGTGTCGAGGATTCCGGAGCCGAGAACAGCTCCGCTCGAGGATGGGACACACGCGCTTGCACTCGCGGCTACGGGGTACGCTCGGCGCGTTTACGCGTTCGCGGCGGGCCGCTACAGGACGGCAGTTGCGTCAGGAGCACCGGGATGCCATATTATTTTTCGCGCACATCAAACGGCATCACGCTCCGGGCGGCCATCTTTACACACATACTCCGGGGCCGCGCGCACACACACGCACGCGAGATCGCGCTTCGGAGCTCGTGGGGACTCGGGAAGGGGCGGAGAGGGGGGACACACACTCAGCCGCAGCTCTCGGATGTGTATATATATATATTCTGCAGGAGCTCTCGCGTACACGAGTAGGATGTATACATAGCGTATTATACGTCGAGTTGGTGCCTGGTGCGGAGAGACGGAGCGCGAGCATGCGGGTGCGCGCTTCCAGCCATGCACCGCGAGAGCGCGCGAAAATCTCGCGTATGGTGCGCGCATGCGCGGCCATAACCATTTCAACCTATATGATCATATGATTTTTGCAACAAAAATTGTTAGTCCCATGCGTTTTGGTCAGTTGCAAGGGAGCAGCTGTTTTCTTTTATCACAAATCGTTGATTGGAATTTCCTTTTACTCCGAATATCTTTTTTAATGTGATAAATGGCTGCAGTTGTTCCGAGAGCTGATAAACTTTATAACTGCTCTGAGAAGCGATCTTGAAATGGAATTGTGATTTTTTTTTAATAAATCTTGCTTATAGGTATACCTAACACTACTATAAAAATTTAATATCATAGATATTTATAATTATATTACAATTGCTGTGTAAGTAATAAAACCACAGAAGTATGATTAATGAACATTAACTAAAGTCTGTTTTGAAAATATTCACGAGTACCTACAAAACTTTAATCGTATAGAATATTGCTTTAGCAATTTTCAAAGTTTAAAAGGGTAAATTATTTAAAAAAATAAATATATAAATATATCATCAGCATAGAACAAAAAATGCAACGATAACCCTACGTAAAATATATCGATTCGTAAATCTCTTTTATTTTGAAAATTACCTTTATCATAATTATTGGTTGAAAGCATTTCCTAATATTATAAGTATTGAGTTAAAATGGATCAATTGAATTGAATAGTATTTTTATTGGTTTATTTTTTAATACATTGTCTCGTAAGTATACTAACCGTACGATATACATTGAACGAATGGATGAATTTAATTAATTTAATATGTTTTTATTGGCCAATATTTTACATATACAGCCATGAGAAGAACGAACGAATGCATGACTGCTTGGAGATATTCGTGGCGACATCTGTCGGTAAATGACGTTATGACGATAAAGATAATTCGCCGGTAAATTAGCAACTCTTTATTAGTCTTCTGCGTACTTTGAATTTTTGACATGTATGATCTTACATTCTTACAGTATCAGTATTATGTTAAAAAAAATTTTATTTAAAAAATGTTTATAAAGAATGACTAAGCTCTGTCGTTGAAATTATAACAGATAAAATACTAACCAAACTAAGAATTACTATACTCATCTGTATACTCGCTCAATAAGAATACAACGTTATCATTGTTGTCAGTCAGGTTAGAAGACTTCATGATCAGCTGTTAAGTATGTAGGCTAGTAACATTTTTTTTATAACCTGTTGCGCGCATATTCTAACAAATAATACTCACCTACTTTATATTTTGATACTTAAACATTAAAATAAATAAGCACACAAGGAAAAAGTTAAGGTATATGAATCTTAAAATATATAATGAGAAAATGTAGTCAATTAATTTAGTTGTTAATAATTCATGACTTTTATAAATTGCTCATAAGACATCCGAAGTGCACTTATTAACTAAGAGTTTTATTATTTTTTTTAGCACAAACACATTCATAAATTTTGCTAACTCATCACCTTAATAAATATTTATTTGAATTTATTATAGTATTATTTAATATAAATGGCTTTTGCCTGCATAAAACTAAATAAATTAATAAATAAATAAATTCCATTCAAAACTTCTGTATATGTAGATAAACATCAGATTAAAAATTTCTTTTGACTTATCGAAAACTAAGTTTGTACTGGAAAAAAAATCTTTAATTTAATTATGTAATTATTTAATAGTAATATGTACAGTAACGAAAATATCTAATATTTTTATTAATTATTTATAATTAAAATTAAAGTAAAATTATTCTTCTAATTTCGGCTATGTAACTCCAGCAAGTGATTGAATTGTTGACTATATAATGAATTCAGGCATTCATTATAAAAGGTAAGTTTTTAAATACCTATAAATAGAATTTACTTTATCTGAGATATATCTTACATTCTTTTGTAAAACAATTCCATGTGATATTTATTGAAATTTGGATTTCTAAGAATTATGTATTTCCAATGCCAAGATTCAGCTGCCAGAGCAGCAATACTAAAAAAATAACCAATTCCTAAAGCAACTATTGCTCCTTGTAATTTATCCAGGTCTATCAACGCTTTCTGTGCTGTACCTTCTTGGCGTAGCTCTAATATTTTTGATTGCTGAGTGATATCGCTCAACCACTTTTCAATGAATCCAGCTTCTATGATACGTTTTACCTATAATTAAGTAATATTGATGCAATTAATAGTAATTCATGATATAAATAGTATTTAATATACAAAATAAAACCAACTAATTTGTCAACGTGATTTTTCAATGGTGAATGTTTATCCATTCCAAGGGAAACTGGCATATTTATTACACATTCTTCCATAATGTGTAAATTATGTTCCAAAGATTTATGCTTGCTATCTTGTGTACCATTCTTTTGCAACTCGTCTTCCAAAATCTGTCTTTTTACTCTTTCTCGGCGTAACACATGTATGTTCTCATAATAACAGAGAGTTCCATTAGCTACAGCAGCAATAGCACTTTGTTCATCGGTTGTAAGAACATATCTATTACTAAGTTTTTGCAAAAATGGATCCGATGAATTTATAAAAAAATCTCTAGTCTCATCGCTCCAGCTGCCAACTGCTACACCACTTTTTACTAATTGTGGTATTGTATCAATTGTAACCCTGGTAATTTGAAAAAAAAAAATTTAATTTAGCAACAAGATACAGATATTTTTCTAAAAAATAATTATTTTCAAAGGAATACAAAAATAATATTTAAAATAATAAAACCACAATACATAAGTATTCAATATGAGAATCAAACAGATTTTCAACAACTTTCTTCATTTTTAATTGAAAAAACTTTTTTAAAGTGTAAATAATAGGCGCATTACCTATCAATTGAATTTGCTAGAGTAGCTGTCATACTTGCGCGATATGTAACGGTAATCAAAATGCTGAACACCCACCACCATCCGATGAATATACGCAGTGACCAAGAACTTGGTAATGATGGCAATGAGACCTGTAGCAGCATACTGTATGTGTATAAAATACTGTTTTGACCCTCTGTAAAAAGATAGAGGCCTTTCCATTCTTCGATTTGGTCCTTTCGTTTTTCCGAAACTTTAACTCTTTTACTTTCCAACAACATTTTAGCATCCGTCCTACGAAGAGATTCTTCTCCAAATCTGACATGACGTTTGTAGAAGCGCGAGAACAAGAAAAATGTTGCACAAGCTAGGAATAGAGTGAAAAGCAAAGCGATCCAGGTGTACAATCTGAAACATAAGATGTTAATTTATGCAGGCACGTTGTAAATGGCTACACATTTATCGGTATCAATGCTTTATTAGTTCAAGTATATCTTACCTAAACGGCAAGATAAGTAGCTTCCAAGAATTCTCAGTTAGCGATTCGAGTGTCAAAAATGTCAAGCATTCTGTATTGTATGGCCATGAAAGATCCAAAATTTGAAGATGTCGCATAGTATAATGTAAATCTCCAAGATAAAATACTGCGCTTCCTTCTTTAGCTTCTCCGAAAATGCCAGTAAACGTTTCATTCTTCGTCGTACCCCATCGATCATTTTGAATATTGTCAGGTTGATAAAAATCTGGTTTGAAATTTAATGCTCTCGCTATAATTAAGAGCATCTGAAATAATGGGTCGTCAAATATATTTTTTATTTCTAACACTTGCTACGTTATACTTTCATTTTTCTAATTAATATATTAATTATAAAACCGTAATAAAGAGGCATTTTTATTTCTTTATTTAATTTATATTAATTTTTAAGGGGATTCATCCTTGTTAAACTTACTTCAAATTCTATCCCCAAAGCTTTAGAATTGATATCCACATCATTCTGATTTCTAAAATAAGCTTGTGCATCTTCAGTCACAGCTGGAACGTGTTCAAATACTGCAACGCTAAAAAATATTTTAAAAAAATTTAATTTTCTTATAATATTATCATACCTACGTATATAGCTTTAATAGAAGCATGTACCCGGAAATCAATCATTACTTGCAGTATAGCATTTTCATTTTTGCAACGTTGTCTAGAATTATTTTTTAACAGTTCGCAAAAAAATTGAGATAATCGATAAATAATTAACTTTGAAATTTTTAATAAATAAAAGTACATATTTAACAGCTTAATTACGCGCTTGAAGTACATACATTTCTGTTATAAAAGTAAACCAAACCCCATATTAAGGTATAGTTCAGTGATTATTTTCGATTCCTTCTCTAATTCACTTCTCACATTTTCTCATTGCATTTACAATATGATAGCAACAGTTTGACTCTAATATAATTGTATTTCGATTCTCACTATCATTTATTTGATCTATTGTCATATATTTTGTATTCGTTATTTTTAGAAATGTTTTATTCTGTACAATTCTAAACTTTGACAAACAATTACATTCTCTTTTGTCCAATAACTATGTATTATGAGTTTAAATAACTTTAATTGATTGATGGTACAAAATAACATGTATAAATTGCTTAATTATGCTTCAATTTGTATCTAAAATTCTGTAAATTCTATCGTTTCATAAATTGTTAAACTCTTGATTAAATTCTATAGTAAATACTATAATTACATTATATTTGTAAGCAAGAATATCTGTTTTCCTTGAAATTGGTGCGCATACATATCATGTCTTGTAAACAATTTGAACTAAAGTACTTGAATACATTAATATACAGTTCATAAATAAGATAGTGTTGAAATGTACAAAAAACTAAATACACATCTTACGTACACAAACCGAAATTGCAATTTTAAAATATTTTGCATGTAATGCATTATTCAGGCCGATATTGATTTCAATTATTCATTCTTGTAATAGTGAAAAACTTGTATGTGCATTATCGTCGAAAGCAAGTATTTGATCTACCTTCTTTATTTAAAAAGAGCTTTTGTATTTAACATATATACTTTATAAGCAAAACATACAAATGGATTATTATTATGCCAATGTATTACTTTCTCAAACTACTTGAAAAACTAAACTATTAATTCCGATAGCAATGGATATTTACTTATTTGTTTTTCATTGATTACACGTACCGTAATTTTTGCCTCCTCAAGTCTTTGGTTTTTTCTGGAAAATGGAAGATCCCATAACGAAATCGATCTTGATACCATGTATCGATGTATTTCGTGATTACAAAGCCTTTCGCACGCGCCGGAAAAGGAATTGTATTTAAATCGTACCACTCATATCTTGTTAGTTGCCTATTAGTGCGACGCTTGTACTCGACATAATGACGCAAGAAAATCACATTGACTATTCTGTTCCACAGATAGCGTAGCTCGGTGTGAAAAATCCGAAAATCGTAAACAAACAAAAATCTTCCATGAGCATTGATAAGTCGTTCTCTGAAAGAAATACATAAATGTACGTTTTATTTGTACGTCGTAATGAGTGTGCCTCGAATATCTTCTCTTTTTCAGGGTTGAATTGAACTATATAAGAAAGTAATCGATAGAATTTTAGTAAATTGGGATCAGAAAGTACTGTCATTTTTCATATAAGCAATTTCTCACCGTAACATTAAAATTTAATTATTACCTACATAATATAATGAAAGAATACACAAACGTCTTGGATGTACCAAATAGTAACTTTTTTAAATCAAATTGCAACATTTATCTAATAGTATATTTCACAAATAAAAAGACTACTTTTGTCGACTGAACTATACAATAAACTGATAAATATATTTTTATCAATTTTAAGTGTATACTTATAATAAATTAATTAAACCTGACGAGGAAAGTAAAGCGAGAAACCTCCGAAACGTCGCAATTTGATTTAGTAAAAATTATTAATTACGGATTTACGTACGGATATTTGACGTAATCAATAATTCATGTAATCTATTATTTAGTCTTATTACTGCTAGACAAATTTATTCAATGCCAAATATTATTATGGAGGGCTCGACAAACAGAGATTGACAAAAATAGCTCTACTCTCAAATTTAAAGTAATGGAAATACGGCCACTACTGAAAAATTTAAGTGACCAGATTTTCTTTGATTCAAATTCAGATAGTTAAGTATTTACAGTTATAAAAACATTAAAATTGATTAATTCTTCTATAAATAATAACTTACTCTTCGGTATATCGAATCAAATTTGCAACCTGTAATCCATTTGCCATCAAAATAAGATAAACATCGCAGCCTACATATTTACTGTCTTCTAAAATTCGGAGGAGCCGTTTCCGAGGTGGAGAAAATTCTTCGTTCTCTCGAATCAGAATCTATAAACAGAAAAATTTGAGGATAAACATTATTTACAATATAGCCATTTAATTAACTTTATCATTGAAAAAAGATTATATATCATATCTAACCCTGTATATTGGCAAATAATTATAAGCCTCTATCTGAGTAATATCAACTTTACGTCGATAATACGTGTCAACCATTGAAACGATGCATTGACTACTTTCAGCTACTTCGTTTATTAATAATTCAACCAGAGTTTTCAATTGGTTATTTGATTGCGCATAAAAAAACCTACAGTACATGAAAATAATGTTGTGATAAACTTTTATTGATACTAAGATTTATGTCATAATAAATTAACCTTTTATTATCAGCAAGTGAAAATTCTATTGAATAGAAAATTATAACGCACAGTAGGCGCATTTTATAACATGATACATAAACTTTCGCTTTGAAAATTTGGTGTTTAGCGCACGAGTTTATAAACCGTAATGTCTGCATCAAACTTTGCAGGTCAAACGATTTTTTATTTAAGATACTCTGCAATTCTCATGATCTCATTTCCATTGAAATGAGTTGTGCCTATTTAATGTAAGTCTTTCTTTGACCGAACCAATCGAAGTCGGCATTATAAAGCTACTCGATGGACTTCAATGATTCAATCGAATAATTATTTTTAGGAACAAAATCATTGTATTTTGTATGATATTATTTAGAAGTAATAAATCTTAACCCATTAACGACCAAGACCCCGAATTTTCAACATCTTTTTCAAACCTTTTTTTTTAGTTGAAAAAAAACTTTGAAAAACTTTGAAAAAGTTCATATCCGACGTATTTTTAGCTGTTCTTTCAAATGGTGATACCGAGTTTTTGTTAAAATAC